>APFE030789721.1:0-46963 GCA_000404065.3 Pinus taeda
GTAGCAAGCTAAGTGGGCTTGATTGTGGGAAAAACTCCACAGTTAAGCGCGCTTGAGCCAGAGGAGTTCTGGGATGGGTGACCTCCTGGGAAGTCCTGGTTACCGGGTGCAAGTCCCAGAAGTGATGATTGATGCTATGTGATTCGTTCTCCACATTTCACTAGTTTCAATCCCACTTCTTCACCCCTGTGAGCATCACCCGATGCAATGAGTGCTAAGTGAACTATTCAGAAATCATGAGAAATTAGTTAGTTACGACTACCTCTCATGGAAATGGTCATACGTTTGAATGACTTACTTAACGCAGTTGAATCCCAAAATGAAATGATAAATAATAATAATATTATTATTATTATTTCATTAAAAAAAATTGGGTCTACAAGGAAGAAGAAGAACAAAATAGGAAGCAGTAACAATAACGGCAATTCAAAAAAATTTCAAGAAGAACTCGACAGAATGCGCAAGCGCCTTGACGATATCGAGAGGAAGCAAGATGATTTCGAGAAAAGTCAAGACCAAATGGCAGAGGATATCATAGCAATAAGGAGCATGATTAGTCAGTTTATGGGAGGAGCCAATCCACCTTTTAACCCCTCGGCTATGCAAAGTCCCAAGACTTCGGAAGCGAAACTTTTCCAAATCATGAATTTCTGTCGATGCACAAAAAACAATGTTCCGACAAGAGTCTGGTGCGGGGAGACGCACAGGGGGGGCGTGTGGGAGTACCCTCAAATTTCAGGGAAATTTCAGGGGTGCGGGGAGACGTTCAATAATGAAAGCATAAATATTAAATAGACTAATAGTAATATGGATACCAATACATTGAAAATTGAAATTTGATCCACACAAAATATAAATTCATAATTGAATTAAATAATGACATTCATTGATCCATCCTCATCATTCATATGACATACTGATTATTCATCGATACCATGAGATTCAATAAAAAAAATCAATAATGAAATATTCAAATACATTGATCCATATCATTCATCATTCTACAATCTACATTGGTTTACAAATTAAATTCATCATTCATCATTCTAGAATCTAAATTGCTAGCAAAACATACTAGTATATTACTATATACTGTATACTAGACACTGAAGTTTTGAGGGGGGGTGCCCAGACGCACCCCTTTTGGGGAGTCTTGTCCCCAACACTGGGGAAACGCACCCTGTTGCGTCTCCCCAAGACTCCCCGTCTCGGGTGCGTGGGGAAACGCTCCCCCAGTAGACTCCCCATCTCGGGTGCGTGGGGAAACGCACCCGTAGTAGACTCCCCGTCTCGGGTGCGTGGAGTGCGAGGGGTGCGTGCACCTGACCCTGGGGGACGCGTCCTCGTGGAACATTGACTAAAAGCCACGAGTACTGCAAATATAGTTTGAAGGAAGTTAGTACCATACAAAGTTTCCCAACAGAGACTACCTTAAAATTAAAAGGGAATTACCTAAGTACGATGGTGATAACCATAAAGGCCCCATTGTATGGGTAAATAAAATGGATGCCATTTTCAGAGCAAACCCGCCAATAGGTGAGCAAGGAAAGGTCATGACCGCATCCAACTACCTGGAAGCAGAAGCGTATGGTTGGTTCCTATGGGGTCTAACAAATGTGCATCTTGCTCGTTCAATTGGCAAAATTTTAAAAACACCCTGATAAAAAGGTTTCATGATGAAGAAGATGATGATGTTTACGAAAGATTCGTTCACCTCCAATAGAAAGGATCAGTAAGCGAATACACTCACGAATGGGAAGTACTAGTTATACGACAAAAGGGATTCTCAGATGAAGAGCTGTTAAAAATGTATCGTTATGGCCTTAAGGATTATATTCGGGAAGAATTAAAATTATATAAACCCCAAACCATTGAACATGCTAGACATCCAAAAATAATTATTGAGAGAAAATATAAGCTCAGAATGTCATCATTCAAGGAAGACGAAGACCAACAACAACACTCGAGAAGAAAAGACTAACAAATGTAGGTATTGTGGAGACAAATGGACATCAGGACACAAATGCCTTAACAAGAAACTATATACTTATGAAGTCGAGAAGGAATCAAACACTTCAAGTAATGATCCAGAAAAAAAAGATAAAAAAGAAAAATATTTGTCGCAAATGTGGAGAAAACTGGACGCCAGGGCATAAATGTGAAGACACATCCCTATGCTACTATAAAATTGTAGATGGGAAGCAAATTGAAGTACAAGAACATGATGAAAGAATTGTTGTCATACACGGTGAAGATTCATATTTTGAGGAACTGTCATTAGTTGCAATTTCTGTGACTGGAAAAACCTTGATGAAAATAGTAACTCTTTCGGAGATCAAGAACAACAAGCAACCACAAAATACGTTCCACCATAGCTTCGGAAGAAGAGCCAATTCCCAAAAAGGAATGTTAAATTTACTACTCCAACAAACACGAGGAAGACTCTATGTCCTAAAACCGTAAGGCTCAAAGGACTCATAAAAGACAGAAATGCCAATATACTTATAGATTATGGTAGTACTGACAATTGTATAAACATTGATCTTCCTAAACAACTTGGTCTTTGTATATGCCCAATCAAGGATCTGACCATGTTTGTCACTATTGGAAAGAAAATCAAGGAAATAGGAGAATGTAAAAAACTTCCAATCCAAATACAAGAACTGAAGCTACAAGTAGATCTATTTGCCCTACCACTCAAAGAAATGGATGTAGTTCTAGGTGCAAAATGGTTAATACAACTAGGGAGATGTACTACAAACTTTGAAGAAAAATTCATGGAGTTTAACTGACAAGGACGACATTATAAATTAAATGGTGCTAACACTCCCAGCTCCAAGGAAGGTACAAGTACTCATGAAGAATGCACAAGTCAATGAAAGGATGTCATTCCATCGCAGCAATGTTCAACTAGAGAGAACCCTTCTGGTTGTGCTTTGAGGACAAATCATCTCTAAAGGGGGTGGCAATATTATGAATAAAAATATTCATAAAACATCAATTAAATAATAAATATTAAAATAACAAATAATAATAATAATAAATTAATTAAATTAGTTAATGTCTCATTAGTTGTGAAGAGACATGGGTAAAAGTTGTGTCATTCTATCTTCGTGTTCAATGCCTATATAGGCACACCACCACGAAGATTTGTAAACACCATTCATATTTTTATAATAATACAACTATTTACTACAAAACAATTCTATATATACAAATTCATGCTTTTATATATGTTCAAATGCAACAAGATCATCAACATGAGCTACATAAATAATATCAATATGGCTCAGAGTTTGAGGACTCCTAAAACTCTTCTACAACTTTAGTACTAGTAGTAGTAGCAAAAATAGACATCAAAACTACAAATCATTGATCGACATGGTCACTCATGAAACTCATCATTGATTTATCGCTACTAGAAATGGGATCATCAACAAGAGACATAAACATCATCTAGGTCAGAGTCTTAAGACTTGGATTGCACAACCTTATAACATGATAGAAATTGTAAAAGTTTAACATGCCTAACCAATGATTTTGGTTTGAGTGGAGGGTTCATCTCCTCAACCTTATAATGTGGTAGAAAAAGATTAGCATGCCTAACTGATTGTTTTCCTTTGAGTGAAGGGTACATTCTTGTTGAGGCCATGGTAGAGGAGTTCAACAATCAATACCACCAACATCAACAAAATTCAACAATCAATGCCACCAACATCAAGGTTCTTAATGGGCTTCATGCTCTTGATCAAATGCCAATCTCATACCTTCACACATGATAGAATCAAATGGAAACATTGCAACCCCCAAACCATGAAATCCTGAAAACCATTAAGTCTGCTGAATTTTGAGTGAAATCTAAAATTCTAGTATCTCCATATGAAATCCAATGAGGCCAAAGCCACTCTCAAATATCCTAAGTCATTTCATGGTAATGTTAAAAATTTAAGTAAAAGGATGAAAATGAAGCATTTCCTTTATTTTTCATTTTCATCCTTTTACTCTTAAGAACTTAACACTACCATTAATTTCCAACATTTTTAGGGTTGAGATGTGTCAGGAAAATGAGAAGTTAGGCATGCTTTTCTTGGAGGGGCTGTTTTTGGAGGAAAACAACGCTAAATTTCCCTCAAAAGAGCTCCAAAACTGACAAAACTGCATTCTGTGGGGTCCATCACTGGTTTGTCAATGAACCAGTCTGTTTCGGATGGAACCGGCCATTTTGACCATAAACCAGTCGATTCCATCCTAAACTGGCTGGTTTTTGTGAATTTTGGGCGAAATAGATCCTTCAATTGGGTTTTTTGTCTGGTTTGACCCGGTTGCCCAATGAACCGGCCGGTTTGACTGGTTCAAGCCAGCCGGTTTTAAAAACCATGTTTTATATTACATTTCATTTTAAGATTAATAAAGTTATTCATATATATTTTTAGTAGATGTATGTAGATGAGCCTAATGGTGAACCTCATCAAAAAATTCAAATTTGAACTGAACCTAATTGTTGCCGAAGCCAAACCATGTGACTTAGCTGATCAGTCCTTGGTCACATGATGTATTGAGATTATTAGCATCATTCTTTGATTGGTGAGGCCCACAATCTACTCTGAAGTAGCCTTTGAAAATGATAATGGTTGTAACTAAGTGATGATCTCGTGCAATGACTTTGTTCACATTAATTTTTCATGTATGCTTCTTTGCAATGTCAAATGCAGGTATTGTAGACGGTTGTAATGTAGAGATGGCCAAAGAGAATGGAAGTGAACTGTCTGACCGTATGATTTCCCCTCCAATTTGTGATGTTGAATTGTGCAGCTTAAGTTCTTACTGTATCTGCAGTTGATGTTGTTGTGGCAGATTTAGTTAAAGAACTAAAATTCTGAGTAGCTGATTTATACGGCAAGATTCATTGACTACCCAACATTATGAAGTGGCACATAACAAAGTATTTCATTTTGCATCTGCTGTTTCTCATTCTCATTCATGTAAATATGAGAGCATGAGATATAATGTGAACAATACCAAAAATACCCAGTCAGTGAGATTATATCTTTATTGAAAGAGTGAGAGTGCCATCAGTGTGATTCTGTAGTACATATTTTGAAGCAAATTCAACATCAGAACAAGGAATGCTATGGGTTCATTGCTTAGTTTGAGTTTGCAATTCTGTTCTAGTTAAGAAGATTGTACCAAACTTAAACGGATTGGTGACTCAGCATAATCTGTGATCAAGCTGACAAAAGAGCTAATAGTTTTCCTGAAGAAGCTCACTTTTAGTTTAATAGTATATGTACTATGGTTTATTGAGTTCATTGTCCTTGGAAAGCAGGGTACTTTGTCAGTAAATTTCTGTCTTAATATGGAGCTTGTATCCTATCTGGAAATCTACAATGATATCCATGTTAAATATTTGGTATGTTTTTCAGCTGTAGAAGCTCTTAACGTTCAAAAAAATGGTAATGTTTCAACAGGGTTAGCTTTGATTTGGAGTCAGGAGCAGTAGGACAAACAACAGATTTCAAGGAAGGGAATAAGATGCTAGAATGGGGGCTGAGAAAGGTGACGATATCTCCTTTCCTTTTTGTCAGATATATTTATGTTTTATTATTCCAAACTTCTGAACCAAAGCAGCAGTTGAATTTTTTTTTTTGTGTGTAATTGGATCTCTCTTTTGACTTTAACAAATTGAGTTTTTGGCCAGATTGTCGGTGGTTCTGAGCATACATTACGGGCAAAGCTTTCATTTTCCCAAGAGACAAATAGTAAGGGACAGTTATTTTTGTTCCTATCTGAAATTCTGAAAGTTTCTTGTGTTGTGTAAGGTGGAAGGGTCGGGTGGTTCTGATGTGCTTTTTGGTTATCATGGTAAGATTGTTTTATTTGCTGATAAGTATGCATTGTTCTTTTGAAATGCAGTGAATATCACAAAGGAGTCGGGTCCTGTCAGCATGACTTTCACTATACCAATGTACAGTGCTTCGAGGCTACAGGTATGGTTAATAGATCGATAGAGAAGATAGCTTGCAAGCATCACCTTGCTATTCTCTTTTGTCCTTGAAGTGAAACATTGACATCTTTCTTTTTGCCATTTATCTTGTTTGACCTATTCATTTCCATTGAACAACTAACCAAATTGCTTGAAAAGTTTTAAATATAAAGATGATAACCAGTGAATTACGACATTTTTTATTACTGTTATGCTGCAATGAAATGATCTACCAGAGTGTAATGTTCCAAAAAGGAAATAACAGTGATAAACAAAGCAAAATACCATACAACACCGAAGTATTTAAACAACAATCAAATACCCACAATTTATACTGAAATTGCGCCAAAATTCAGCCATTTTATTATATATATGGAGAAGAGTACAATACACGAAATGTGTGAACCTGGGCTTGCCAAAGCAAGCTAAACAATCCCATGTGAGAAAGATGCTACCCAGATGCGGAGGAAAGGCTTCTCCTCAATGTTCTGCATTGGCCCTGGAAATTCTACAACTGCTGGTTGGAAGAAACCCCTGTTTGAGCCTCCAAATGTGCTCAGAAAATTCTGCCAAATTAATCTTGAGCTCTCTGCCGAAAACCCAGAAAATCCTAGAAAGGGTTTGGGCAAATTCTACCAACCACCTGAGACCCAAAATTTGAGCTCACTTCTCCTAACTGGCTGCCAAATAATTTTGGGGCGCCAAAACTCCAAAAATCCTACAAAATTAGGAGCAGACTCCCTGATCCCTGACCGACAAAACCCAGAAAGGAATTGGGCAAATTCTGACCTCCCGAAATTACCCAATTTTTGGTGCTACATCGTTCTTGGCGAAAACTGTGTCCCCCACACTTCAACTGCTAGATTTGGCACTTGGTTCTCCTCAATCTGCTGTAGAACTTCCCTGGAAAATACCTTTGGAGAGGTGAGTGGATTTCCTTCCCAAAAACCTGCACAAGCATGAAGTGTCTAGCCCCACGAATTTTACCCAGTGTCACTACTGCGCAGGCCCAAGAGTGGCATATTTGGCTCTCACAAAAGGTGCAACTTCTAGCCCTGAAAATCTCCACAAATGGTAGACCAACCTGAGGGAAATTTCTACTAAATTCTCAGGCCAAAATACCCCTTTCCTCTGCCCCAAATCAGTGGTATGATTTTGATCCCTGCATCCTCCATGGAAATCGAACTTGCTGAGAAATGGGCTGAAAGCTACCACAATCTCCAGCAAATTTACCTCCCACTGAGTTCAGAAATTCCTCCTTAGGGTGGCACTCGAAGTCCACCGAAATAGAGGTTAGAATTTCCGCTTGGGAATTCCTTGTGCTAAACAGCACGGGTTGTCTTGGCTAAACAGCTCAAGAGAATTAGAGTTGATTTGTAAAATGATCAAAGATACCAAATGGAGGCCCCCAAGCTCTATTTATAATTGTTGGCCCTCTCTCCCTTGATGGTCCCCACATTCCACTAATTCGCACCCCTTCCTTTCTCTCTCTCTTCTCACTAGTGTGAATTGCCACTTGGGTCGAATTTTGTGGTCTCCACTCTCCACTGAAGCTGCAATTTCCCTTTTTCCTCCTAATTCCCAATGCCCGAATTGCCTCCAAAAATCGTCTCTAATACGGAAAATCAAAATTGGGGATATTACAAAAAGGTTTTTATTTTTAGAACTAGGTCTTTGATCCTCACTTCCTGTTTGGCATCACATAAAAATAGCTTAGTTTGGATACATATGCAATCCACCTTGCCCACAATAAAGAAGCTTTTTTGAGTTTGCTCTGAGACAAATCTGCTACCTCCATCTTGCATGATCGTGACCACTGATCAACAGGTGTCAACATGTCATACAAATCATAATTATGCTGAAACATTATAGGTGGCTCATGTATGTTCCGTTTACATTGTAATTTTAATGGATATTTAAGGTTTAGATGTAAAATCTTCAGCTAATTCTGGGCTTCCTCTCTTTCTCTTCCTCTTTCCTTTAGTCTCTTTGATTTTTTATTTTTATTTTTATTTTAATTTGGTTGTTTAATTTTATTGTTTATTTTAATTGGTTAAAATTATATATCTGTTTTGTGTTTTATCAAACTTCATGGATATTTAATATCTTGGCTATTTCATAATTATGTAAAAATAACATTTTTTTGCAGGTACGATATTTACAAATTGTTAAAAAGTCCAGAACCTACAATCCTTACCGGTGGGTGAGATATGTGACTCAAGCAAACTCTTATGTCATCAGAATATGAAGAATCGAAAGTATAGAACTGTATTGTATTGCACAATTTTGTCATATGACTCTAGATTGTTAAAAATATTTTCATTTGAAATAATTTTGCTTTGTTTATCAAGATTGGGAATTAGAGAATAAAACCTTTAATTCAGTACACTTAAGGTGGTTCATATTAATTTTTTGTTTATTGCATGGTGAACAATCAAGAGGGAGGGGCACCCTTCATATCTGTTGTTTTTTTAATTCTTTCCCATATTTTCCTAGTAAAAGGAGGAAATTGGCTACATAAAATATGACAGTGGTAGTTGGACTTTATTATGTTTTTTTAAGTTTCTGCAATTTTCCTGATGTTCACTTGTGTTCATAGTTAGGCACAAGAGAAATTATGAGAGAAATGGTATATCCTAGTAACTTGACTTGTACATTATTTGACTTTTATGGTGGCGTGAGTATTTTAGAAATTCTTGTGGTGGTTTTCATACCTAACCCCACATTTATGATAAAATGATGTATACTACATGATGTCTAATTGTCTAACAACAAATATCTTGACTCTTGACAGCTTGATGTAAATAAGCATCATATCACACCAACTTGATGTTTCTGTAGCTTCAAAACACACATGGTGCTACCCCCATTTTCAAAACATTTTCTAGGTGTTAGTACTCGTCAATGACCCAAGGCTGAAAAAGGAGACCAATGGAGGTAACCTCGAACCAATCTTTAGATTTGGTTGTAGTTTTAAAAACCAGCCTAGCTAACTGGTTACCGGTCTAACTGGCCAGTTAGCAGGCCCACCGGTTGGAACTGGTGAAAAAACCCAGTTTAATAGGTTGTGTGGCGGAAAATTTGACCTAACCGATCCTAACCGGTCCTAAACCAGCCGGTTACCTGCCATGCCCACCGAGGACCCACAGTGCAGCTTTTCCAAGGTAGTTTAGGGGTTTTAGAGGGAAATTAAGGGTGCTTTCCCTCCAAAAACACCCTCTCCAAGCCTTTAAGGAACAAAAACGGTTAAATGATCTTGTTTTCGTGCAATACAACCTTCGACTGAGGAGGAACCAAATGATGAACAAAGCACCTGATCTAGATCCCATTGTGTTGGATGATATTGATCCAACATTAGAATGGGTGGAGGAGACTGAAGATCCTATGTTTGAGGCTGATTTTGATATCGACATGGCTTTAGCAGGGGATGAACCAGATTTTGTGGCGGCATCAAAACCAGGATTAGTAGTGGCATCAAGGAAAGCAAAGAACCAATGGAAGGCACTAGTCGTGCAGGTCGACAAACTCGTGCCTCCATTAGGTCCACTGCTATTGTTATTGGTGGCATTGCTACTGAGGTTGCAGATTAGGCTGAGGCATCCTCAGACTCTGAACCAGATGATGTCTATGTAGCTCCTGATGATGATCCTATGTTTAGTAGTGATGATGAACTTGATGATTGATCATGTGTACACTGTAGACTTGTAGTAGGCCAATGGTCTCATAGCTTGCAGCATTGTTTTTGGACTTTATAGGCCATTTAGAGCCTCATTGCTTATGTATTTTGCTATTTTGTCGATGATATGTATTGCACTCGCTGCCATTTCAATATATTCACCTTTACATGGTAAATAAATGAGCAAACTTTGCATATTTTGTCTCTATTGGCTTGGAATCATGGTTTTAAATCTTAAAAATAGTTTTGTTTCATTAAAAATTAACTATTTAATGCATTTTTTAAAACCGGTTCGTTTAGACCAAACCAGTCCCGGTTAGACCAGTTCCAGTCGGTAAACCGGTTCATTAGGTGGACCGGTCCGGTCACCGGTTCCGGTTTTAAAAACATTGAGCCCTACCAAATCAGAAAGGGCTCTCTCAAGGATCTCACAATCAACAAAGTGACTGGAGAGGAAATAAGATGTTGGGCTAGATATTAAGCTCAAAGGTGTTTGATTTTAGGGTTTTGCTGGAGCAGGGTCAACAAGTCTAGGGGGCTAAGTTAGGGTTTCCAAAAGATGAGTTTGCAGAGATATAATGGGGCAAGGTAGGCATGCTCAGTTAACATTCTTGATTTGTCATCGTGTATAGGGTTGAAAAGTAAGGTTTCAAAATGAACATGAGTTTCATGAATTCATTTATTAGAGGAAAATTGTAACATAAGTTTGAGAGTTTCATCAAAATAGAGCAAATACTTAAGAATTCTGTTTAAACCTTATGAAACAATCACAAGAAAGCATTGAGATGGGAATAGAGAGAACAATACATTCATACTGATGATAACAAAAGAAAAAACACTGCTAATGAACATACCACAAGAATCCCACTATAATAGCTGCAACTCCTGTATATTACTCTTGCAAATGATCACAAATATGAAATACACTAGCTCCACAACTTCTTGTTTAAACAACATCCAACCCCTAATACTTCGAAATCTGAGGTATTTATACAATCATTTACATAAATAAATATCTTGAAACATAATTCAAGATTTGTTACAAAAATTTATAAAAATAGTTTCAAACTGCTAATAATATTGGTCGGCTGAGCTTTGGTGTTGTTATGGGCATTCTGGTAGTAACTGAGGCCTTGAATAAACATTTCTGTTAGTCCTGTTGGCTGATGAATTGCGCTAATGTTCCACTTTTCATTGCTTAAAACGCGCTGGAAAGGTCCTCGTTGTCCTTTGAGCGGAGGCGAAATGGATGATTTGGTGCTCTGTGAATGGAGGTTGTGATCTTTCAGTTTGGATAATATAGGAAGTTATATGAAAATAGCGAGAAGTTGTGGTCGGGAGCATAAAAACAATGCACTGATTTTGACAATCCAAGAGGATTATGAACCGTTGATCTGGGCTGATTAAATTTGGGCCATTGTATTATCACAATCGCAACAGGGAGAGGGACCTTAACACTGATTTCTGGTGATTTTTCAATATGCTGGACCTAAAACTGTAACACACTGCAATATATAAAATATCACGTCCATCGCAATAGCAAGTCGAAAGGGGTTTCAGCGGAGGAGGAACTTGTGACTTGAGCGATCTCCGATTGTGATATTGCAATCGGCGGGGGAGGAGTTATCGCAATCATGGAGTGGGACGAAATCACAATCGACGAGCAGGGAAGGAACTTTGCAATATCGACGGAGGAGGAACTTGCGATATGTGATATCACAATCGCAATCGGGAGGAAGAGACGGGTGACTGTTTTTATCACGCAAGGGAAAGGGCCGATAGTGATATGTTTTGTGGGTCCTAGCCCTTAAAAAGGGACTTTGGCATAGTTTCTTAGTGTTAAATGGAATGCATCTAGAGTTGGGCATACAAAGGGATTTCGGCTAGAGTTTAAAAATGAGTTTTTTCAATGGGAAAAAATAGGTTTTGGCTAAGATTTAAGGATTTTCCCATGAAAAAAAGGGTTTTAGATGGAATTAGGTGATTTATGAGGGAAGGTTGAGGGAGGTATATGGGGTATGAATGAGGATGTTGAAACAAGCTGAAATCTCCTTGAACATTTTTCCCTAATTACTACTCCCATGATGATGACCTAGGTGATGTCATGACTCTTTTTGACCATTTTGATTACTTGACCTAATAATGACACCTAATGGATTATGAAACTGATGATTTGGACTTTTAGACGTTGCAATATGACTGACCATGAGATGATGACTAAGATGGTAATCAAGACACTTTGCTGATGACTCATCACAAGGAGTGATGGCATGGCCAAGATGGCATTTTGACTATGAAATGAAGGGAGCAGTAACATACCTTGACATACTAATCAGTGACCAAATTTTTATTTGGAAACCTATTGAAACTGTCAAAATTTTCCTAGGACCCTATCAACAACTTTGAAAGAGTACATTTGATCATTAGTGACTGACAGGACTGACGGACACTAACACTAGGCATGAAATACGTTTTTGTTTTTTTCCTTGTATCCTTTCATGGTTGTCTCGTGAAGGACGAAACTAGCATTTGCAATCATTTTTTTTGCAAGCATATGGCTAGCATTGCAACATCTGTGGATCCCAGTTTTTAAGTTTCTAGAGACCAGGAGCCCTCAGCTTATATGCTTTCACTGTACTATTTTGATATCAATATATTTTATTGCCACTGCTACAAATTTGTGATGCAACAATGGCTAGTTTAATATTATCAGTGGACTTCTGTCTATTGCATGGAATATGGGTTGGATGCTTTTTTAATCAAAGATAAGCTAAAACAGCATAAAAATATTTCATAACATGCTTGGATGCATTTCATGACTAATGAAGCATTTCATCTGTCCATTTTTAGAAAATCGAGGTCTTCACAAAATACACATCACATCCAGGTATACAAGAATTGATTCTGCACGTGTGGCCCTTGGTAGTGTAGTGTTTGGTACGGAGGGGTTTATTTTTGATAGTTCTCTAGATGGTGGTTCCCTAACAAAATATGGAAGTATTGACATTAGATTTCTAATCCAGAGACGCTGAAAAGTTAGCAAGATCAGAACACTTATTTTTCACAATATTAAGTAAAGGCAATTACTGATGATAGGATCCATGACAATGTTTTGCACTCACTGATTGTTGAGTATTTTAAACTAGCATTGTGGTTGTTTGATGTGAGATCATTGTGCAATTGAAGTAATAAGTTTTCATGTATTGCAACATTGAGAAAGCTCTTGGATAGGGAAAATTTTAGCAGAATGGGAAAGCAATATTTTAGAAAGACAAAAATGTTGCTATATGACAATGTTGAACATAGATAAAGGAAAATCTGAAGTCTCGCCTAGAAGTTTAATTGCATTTTCTTTTATTAAACAATAGCTTTGCGTAAGTCAGCAAGAAGACGCCGAATTTCATATTTATTTTGTATATGTACAGAGCCCAGTATTCCGGATAACAAATGTAGTGTATTGTCAATGACCGTTTCTTGTGAATATTAACTGTGAAAAATACATTTACTTTTTAGTTGAAATTGGAGCTGGTGCTCAAACATATGACCTTTGTATTTGGATACTAGGGATATTTTCTATGTTTTAGTTGAATTTGAAGCTGGCGTTAAAAGAAATGATCTTTGCTTTTGGATACGAAGGGTTGTGCATCTTGGCTCGAGTAGCCTTTTGATATTGTCTACATTGTAGGTTCCAAACAAAATAGGTACCTGTAGATATTAGATTTCTAATTCAGACACCCAAAGTAGGAGTCTAATTTTTATTAGCTTGCTGTAATTTAAAACTGTGAAAAGTTGGCAAAGATCAGAACACTTTTTATTGCAGTTTCAAGAGAAGGCAATTATTGATGATGATCCATGAAAATATTTTACCTTCACTTACTGTTGAGTATTTTAAAGTAAGCAATGTAATTGCTTGATGTAGGATCCTTGTTCAATGCAAACCAGTTATTTAATTTTTTATCCTTTTCATTCATTGCAACATTGAGAGTGGTAAAGACTTAGCAGAATGGGAAGGCAGCATTAAAGACAAGAAAAAATAGTGCGATACAATAATGCCAAACACAGTTAATGGAAATTTAATCTTTCCTAGAAGTTCCATTGCAATCTTTTTATAAACCATATCTGGAGATAAGTGGGCAGTGGGGATACCAAATTTCATATTTTGTTTTTTGTACATGTAGATAACTCTGTAGTTTGGATATCAAATGGCAGGTTCCTGTGAATATTAACTTGGAAAAAAATTTCATTTTTTTAGTCAAAACAGAAGCTTGTGCTAAAACTAATGTTCTCAGGAAATCTCAGTTTCGGAAGGACTGTTGCAAAGTTGACATGCTAATTACATGCCAGATCTCCGAGTCACTGTTTTAGTTATAGTCATTTTTCTTGGGCTGGGCAAACTCATTGTTTGTGGTTTTACCTGTTCTTCAATTTAATAGGATCCTGGAGATTCCTTGGTGATCACATTGACATGACAAGAAGTTGCCTTAGAAGTTAACAGATTCAGAGTGCTGGATGCTTCCAGCTTCCAGCGTGCCTTTTGGTTTGAATGCAAAGCTATTATAGTCTAAATTAGAAAAGAGAGAAGATGAAGTAACGTAACCTTGATGAACCAATCAATAAATGGTGCTCTCTTTTATGTAAATTCAAATGATTTTGGATGACTGAGGGCAAATAAGTGCTTTTGCTGTCAAAGAAGAAAGTAGGATTTGCTTGATCACTATTATTTGAATGTTCTCGGGTTTGAAGAGAGAGCCTGAGATAAATAATGAGGGAGGCATCTAATGAGTGGGAAAAGGGATCTTAATCGCTCTTTTTTAATAAAAACAAAATATAAATGAACCTGATTATACCCACCAGGCCAAATATGTGCACTTATTGTGATAAAAAGTCGTGTAATGAATTGGATTAAACTTATCCTTGAGTGTAGGTTTAATTCCAACTGGGCAAATAAGATCCTTCATTTTGGAAGTACAATATATAAACTGTGCAGGGCAGGCATGGAATTTAACAGCGTGTCTCACGTATTTGCTCTCCAAACCTGTATTTGACATTTGGATACAAAATTGACACCAATCATTACCTGTATCAAAATTTTCCTCTCATCATGTTGACATTTAACCGTCTGGTACTTGTCATAAATCAGAGTAGGTAGCTACAAGATACCACTAAGCCCATACATATTTGATATAATATAATTACACATGGTTTAGTAGGGGCGGTGTTGCCTCGCTGGGGGTTGAACGAAGTAGTAAATGAAAAAATAAATGAATTGTGTGTTGAAGTTTTTATAGCTTTGGAAGGTCTCTTACATGGGCTTGGTGTCTTAGCATGTGGAAGATATTTGATTGCCTCTTTAGGTGCTCGTTTTGAGGAGTAAAGATCACATATTCCCTCACATAACAAAAAAAGATTTAGCCTATCAGATGTGGACGACCTTGACTAAGTTGTACCAGAGTAGAAAGAGGTGTTAAGGGAGAAGTTGAATAGAATCAAGATGAATAGATATGAGATTGTGATCCCATACTTCATAGAAGGATTCAATAGGTGCTTGATGAACTTTCAATTGTTGGGGAAGAGGTGGTTGAGGTGGATCTTGTCAAAGTAGGGTGTACCAAGCAGTGGACTACATTTATGATAGGTATCCTAGCTAGAGATAAACTTCTTGATTGCCTCAGGTTGTGGGATGATTTCACCCAAAAGTTTTGGGAGGAATCCATAACTGCTAGATAGTGCAAAAGTGGAGATGAGTAGACCCTTGCTATTGTTGGGAAAGAAAAAAAGAACAAGAATAAGGCCAAGCAAACTTAGACAAGAGGAACATCTTCACAAGGGAAGAAAGACGAGAGAAAAGTCAAACGTGTTGCATGTCAAAATTTCAGTCTTATGCCAAATATATCCAAATAAGAAGGCATGCAAGGGAAGATAACAACTACATCCTACATAGATGGATGAGATGGATGACACATTCGAGAAGGAATTTGCTCTAATATCATGTTTTTTGGCACCATTAAAGTGGGGGGTGTGGTTTGTAGACAATGGAGCATCTCGTCACATGACAGGATCTCGGGATATCTTCACCAGTATGGCCAAGGAAAACAAAGATCTACATGTGAATCTTGGTGACTACACCAAGTATGTTGTGGAGGGCATTGGCAACATATAGTTCCAACTAGACTCAGGGAGTCTTATGGAGGTGAAAAAGGTAATATATGTACTTAGGTTGGAGAAAAATTTACTCTCAGTTTCAACCATGGAGGACATAGGACTTGAGGTCTGTTTCACAAAAGGTGAAGTAATTATTAGGCCGAAAGGGGTTGATCCTAGTTTGAGGCAAGTCATAGGAAGCAATGAGAATAATCCATATTTGTTGAGAGGACAACTTGTAAAACCCCTAGTACATAGCAGTGACAACTAGAGTGACATTTGACATAAGAAGGTGGGACATCTAAACTACATGGCTCTACCACTATTACGGGAGATAGTCACTGGTTTTCCAGAGTTCAATATAGAGCATGATGGTGTGTGCAAGGGATGTGCGCTTGGTAAGTAGGCCAAGGCAACATCCCCTAACATTGAGACCAGGTTTAAAGGTCTGTTGGATTTGTTGCATTCTGACATCTGTGTTCCTATGTCAATGGAGTCTATCTTAAGGAGCAATTATTTTGTAACATTCATAGATGACTATTCCAGGAGGACTTGGATTTGCTTCCTAAAGACCAAGGATGAGTTCTAGGCTCTATTTGAAGAGTTCAAAGCTCTTGTGGAGAACGAGACCGAGAAGCAATTAAGATCCTAGGATTGGACAATCGGGGTGAGTATACTTTTAAGGAGTTTAAGGATTTTCGTGGGGAACCGAGAATGAAGAAAGCACTGATAGTGCCCTACAATCCACAACAAAATGGAGTGGTAGAGAGGAAGAACAAGAGTATGGTGGGAGCGGCCATGGCCATGGTCGATGATCAAGATTTGCCTATGTTCTTGTGGGAAGAGGCATGTAATAAGTTGTATGTTATGAATATAAATTTGTATAAAATTAATAAAATTAATGTAAACAATAATAATCATAATAAGGTTAACTAAATAGTCATTAGAAGTGAAAATGCATGTCTTAAAGACATGACCATTCATGAAGAGGCACTTACCTAGGTATATAAGCATGCCTCATTTGTAATACCTTATCATCACATCAATTCTTTTATATAATATTCAATAAACAATTACTTGTGCTACAATGGATGTCTTTGTCTTCGAATTATTCTGAAGATTATCGCCGTGTACAGGAAACTTGTTCGTTACATTGGTATCAGAGTTGCTTGATCTTTTGGCCGTTTGTGCTTCAGAGAATTAGTCTGATCCGACCCTTGGCCATCAATTTCCATCAACTTAGCGTCAACTGGTTGTAGTGAAATTGGAAGTGTTTTGCTATAGAAGTTTTGGAGTTGCTCCATTTGTTGATTTCGTCACAGGGCCTTCACCATTTTTAAAGGAAAAAAAAAACAAAAATTCAAAAAAAAAGGAAAAAAAGAAAAAAATAAAATTAATGTAAAAAATAATAATCATAATAAGAAGGTTAACTAAATAGTCATTAGTAGTGAATTGCATGTCTTAAAGACATGACCATTCATGAAGAGGCACTTGGCTAGGTATATAAGCAAGCCTCTTTTGTAACATCTTATCATCACATCAATTCTTTTATATAATCTTCAATAAACAAATACTTGTCCTACAGTTAATGACTTTGTCTTCGAAGTATTTTGAAGATTATCATTGCGTATACAAAACTTGTTTCTTACATTAGTATCAAAGTTGTTTGATCCTTTGACCGTTTAATCGCTGCAGAGAATCACTTTGATCCTACCTTTGGCCATCAATTTCCATCAACCTAGCGTCAGCGAGTTGTCGTGAAATTGGAAGTGTATTGCTATAGAAGTTTTGGAGTTTCTCCGTTCACTGATTTCTTGAGAGGTCCTTGGCCATTTTTAAAGGAAAAAATAAAAATTCCAAATAAGGGAACTATATATATATATATGAAAAAATAAAAAAAACGTTTTTTTTGTTAATGAGAAAAAAAAAACAAAATAAAAAATATATATTAAGAAAAACCATTGTCTCAAGTAGTTTTCATCTCATCGACAACAAGCTGCAAGCCTTCATTGTGTTAGCGACAACAACTGTTGTCGACACGCTGCCATAACCACCATCAGTGTGTCCATACGCCCCCGTTCCAACTCTTGAAGCTCAACCTTCAACAATATAGAAACAAGAATTGTATGTGTAAACTCATTAGACCCGCTCGAAACCTATTTGTCATGACTCGTATCTTTGGGTATCAGGGCTGCTTGAAAGCTCAATGAACAAATTGCTAACTTGCCTTGGTGATCCGTTGGGTTTGTAATTACAATGTCTCACAAACCATTTACAGTGGCCAACTACAATACCTTTTCTCCTCTCCACACATAACTGGTTGCGTCTACATTCGCTTTTGTACACCACTGCATCAAGCCACTTCCACACCATTGTATCAATTCAACCGCTGTTCATACGAATTGTTTTGGGTCAACCTACAAAAACAACAACAAAAAATCATGCCCATTTCCTTAACATTAAAAGATGAAGTCAGTTATAATTCACGGCTTTAACTGAGAGGCCATTAACCTCAAATGCTAATTCAAAAAATCGTGACCTCTCATTTGCAGTTAACCATATAACAAAATTGGATTTAGGGGTCAAAGCAAAATCACACATTAAACAAAAAAGAAAAAGTCCATTAGAGAGAAGAATTTATGTATTTCTTTTAAAATTAAGGTTATACACAACTTTTTGTTATTAATAAGATAAGTCGAGAAGTAAACATAAGGCTATATTAATAAGGGTTATTCATAGTTTCCCAAATCCTATACAAGAAAGGGAAACAAAAAAAAATAATAATAATTCAAGGCCAGGGAAGAGGTATTTTGATACCCAAGAAAATAAGTGTGCAGCAAAATAAAATTAAACGACTCCAATCAAAGGTTGTGCCCTTACATAAGGTATTTTGCTAACATAAAAGTGAGTGTTTTATGTGAAGATAAAATGCAAGTATCTACCAGACTAGGAGGTAACTCCTCAAATGTAATCGTATTATTCATTCATGTTCATTATTACATACAATAGGGAGTGACTGTTCAGTTCATATGCTGATGACTCCATTTCTTTTATTATGTATTTACACTAATTACAATTGTTCACTCAATTCTATGATTAGGTGTCAACATTTCCCCCCTTAATCTGAAGGGATGTTGGTGAGTCCAAGCATCGTTTTGAATTTTTCAAGCTTCTCTCTTCCAAGCGCTTTGGTGAAGATATCTGCGATTTGCTCATTAGTGGAACAATGGTGAAGATGGATTGTTTTGGCCTCAACATGATGTTGAATCAGATGATATTTTGTATTGATGTGCTTCGTTCGATCATAGAACTTTGGGTTCTTGGCCAACTTTATTGCCGAGGTGTTTTCAACCATGAGTGGAGTCTATTGTACTTGTTTTACTTACAAATTTTCCAGAATTTTCTTGTGCCACACAATTTTTTTTGTTGCCTTAGTTGCTGCCACATATTCTGCCTCTGTTGTGGAATCTGCTGGATCTGATTGTTTGCGTGATCTCTAGGAGACAACTCCTGATCCAAGACTAATAACATAACTTGAAGTAGATGCCCCAATTTCTTTGTCTCCATCGAAGTTTGAATTAGAGTATCGAATTACGCTGAAGTCGCCCACCTGTGTATACTTGATTCCAAAGTCTTGAGTTCCCTTCAAGTACTTTAGAACTCTTTTTGCAGTGGACCACTGTCCTTCACAAGGCTTTTGCATAAACCTGGAGAGGATTCCAACAAACGAAATGTTTGGTCTGGTAGTAGTTAGGTAGTTGAGACTTCCTACGCGCTGTCTGTACTTAGTTGCATCCTCAAATTCTTTTCCTTCAATGGATGTGGGCTTTAAGTTTTTTTCCATTGGAGTTGTCAGAAGAGTGCATTCAATCATGCCAAACCTGTTCAACAAATCTCCAATGTACTTCTTTTGAGAAATGAATATGGACTTCGGATGTTGAGTTACTTCAATACCAAGATAGTAATGAACATAGCCCAAATCAATCATTTCAAAACCTTTACTCAATTCCTTATTTATGGATGCAATGTAGCTTTCATTGTTCCTTGTCATCAAAAGATCATCTACATATACCACAAGATATACAATTGTTTTGCCAACCTTCTTAACAAACAAAGTTGCATCATCAAGATCATAATGTTTGAAATTGAGTTTCAGAAGATGCTCAATTAGTTTTTCATACCAGGCTCACGGTGTTTGTTTGAGGCCATACAAGGATTTTACAAGTTTGCATACTTTATGTTCATGTCCTTTTACAACAAATCTTTCAGGCTAGGACATAAAACCATTATCTTTTGATCTCCATTCAAGAAAACAATTTTTACATCCATTTGATGGACTTTCCAACCGTTCTGAGCTGCTAGGGAAAATAGTGTCTGGATGGTAGCCCATTTTGCTGTGGGGGCAAAAGTCTCCTCATAATCGACCCCATCCTTCAGTGAAAAACCTTTTGCCACAAGCCTGGCTTTGTGCTTGTCAAGTTAGCCATTAGCTTTATATTTGCTCTAGTAGACCCACTTGCAGCCAATTGGTTTGGTTCCTAATGGAGGATCAATGAGCATTCAAGTGCTATTCTTTATCAAGGCATCATACTCTTTTTGCATTGCGTCTTTCCATTCATCATGATAAGCAGCTTCTTTGAAGGAAGTTGGTTCAAAATCTGTAGACAAATTCAATTCACAATCATAAGAAACATCCATATCAACAGGTGAATTAGAGTCATCTACATCGCCTCCATTTTGCCGGGTTGAATTTCTACTTCCTGTCTTTCCAACCTCATCAGGATGAACACTTTCAAGTGTCTTTGTCAGCCACTTTGGGGGACCTTTCTGAGATGGTCTAGGCTGCTCTGTACATTGAGTTGGGACTGAATCAAGATTGAGTCTCCCAATTCTGTCAATCACATCACTCAAAGTATCATCTGTTGTTGGAGTTTCATGTGGGGGAGAGAGTGCTTCAGAAGAAGATTCCACAGGTTGATCAGTTTTGGATGATTAAAGAAAGATTACATCTTTAGATACAACAAAGTTTTTATTGACTTTATCATAGAGACGATATGTTTTGGAGGTGTTTGAATACCCCAGGAAGATACACTTACGACTTCTTGCACCAAGTTTGTTTCTATGTACCTTTGGTATCAAGGCATAACATGTGGAACCAAAGACCTTGAGATGTTTTATCGAAGGAATGTGCCCATACCACATTTCATAAGGAGTCTTGTTTTTAATAGCACTAGATGGACATCTATTCTTTATATATACAACACAGAGAACTGCATCAACCCAAAACATCATTTTTACATTTTTGAAAAACATCATGGAGCGCACCATATTTAAGATTGTGCTATTCATTCTTTCAGCTACTCTGTTCTGTTGGGGATTATAAGGCACAATTGTTTGATGTTTGATCCCATGTTGACGAAGATAGTTTTCAAATTTATTTGAAGTGTATTCTTTTCCATTATCAGTGTGAATAGAGCCAATATGAGTTTGTGCATCATTTTCAATCCATGTATGAAAGTTCTTGAATGTTTGAAAAGCATCAGATTTGTTCTTCAATAAATAAACCCAACTCATTCTGGTGTAGTCATCAATAAATGTCATCATATATTTATTTCCATTTGCAGAAGAAATAGGCATTGGACCACATAAATCTGAATGAATGAGTTCAATGTTTTTATGTGCTTTGGAATGTGAATCATGAAAAGACTGTTTGCTATGCTTTCCTAGAATGCAAGCATCACATTGTTTAAGTTTCCTAGGAATTGTAGGCAAATTGGTAACACCATTTTTTCTTCAACAAGCGGAGGCTGTCATAGTTCAACTGTCCAAATCTAGCATGCCATAATAAACTTGATGGAAATGTACCTTCATAATGAGAATTGTATGAGAAATTTTGTGCACGAGCAGACGTGCCCTGCAGCTTGAGAAGTCTTTCTTCTTCTATCCCTGTCATGACAAGTGAGTGGTCTGATGATTTTCTCACCTCAATCTTCCCATCAAACATATGAATGGAGTGTCCTTGTTGGCAGATGTGGACCAAGGAAAACAAGTTTCTTCTCAGCTGTGGGAGATATAAAACATGATGTAAAAGAAAGTCTGGATGACTAGGCAATTTAACCCTGATTGTAGCAAGCCCTAATGGCTTGAGTTTTAATATGTTTGCAAAGTATACTACTCTATCAACATTGTCAGTAAATTCTTCAAAAAAATCTCTTCTAAAAGTCATGTGGCAAGTTGCTCCTGAATCAAGCAACCAATCATTTTTCCAAGAAGCAAGTGAAGCATTAAATAAGTCTTCATTTACTCCAATATTATAGTGCGCCACAACATAGTGAGTAGATTCATGTGCTTTTCCTTTCTCTTTTTCATTAGTTTTACCTTTGGGTTGGTTTCTTTCATGCTCAATTCTATCCCAATGCAGCTTTGCATGTGGATGCATAATGTGATCCATCTCTTTTGCAGCGTACGTAGTGCAAATATGACTTTTCTCTTTGAGAGTGTCTGCCCCCCTGCCTCTGAAATATCTTCCTCTTCCTCTTCAACCACCTCTTCCTCTCGAAGAATCTTGAGTAAGATTCTTCTCTCTATGTGCAAGGCACACAACCTCTTCAAAACACTGAGGAGCTGTCTTCTTCCCAAAAGCTCTCTCTTTCAACAATTTTTTTCACAAGGGAGTCAAAGGTAATATCTTTGACATTTCCATTTGCTTGCAATGACTCAAGATAATTTGAGTAAGTGGGATAAAGTGCTTTGAGAAAAGCTATCAAAGGAATGTCCAGTTCAACATTAGTGATTTTGATATCATGCATAATAGATTTTACTTCTGATGCAAGAGCAAGAGGATCATCATTTTGTAATTCAAGGGTGAACAATTTAATCATGAGTTGAACAACTTCAAGTGCAGAGTGTGAGTCATAGAGTTACTTCAGTTTTTGTAAGGCTTCAAAAGCATTTGAAATGATGAAAGATGGGGACTCACCTCTTCATTCACTGATGCTGCAATCAATGCATAAGCCTTGTTGTTCTTATTTTTCCAAATGGCGGATTCCTTGTCTGAGGTAACCTGTTCTGGCTCTTTGTCTCCGTCTCCAACACACACTCCTTTCCACAGCTCATTATAAATGAGAGTGTGTTTGATTTTCCGCAACGATTCAAGATAGCTCTCCTTCTCGGTGAGAACCACTCCCACAATAGATATTAATGAATGCATTTCAAAAATGCGTACTATGTAATTCGACTGCTGATTAACTTTGTAACCAATCAGCGGTGCTTAATTCCGGTTCTGTACGTCGATTTTGAGGGTCCCGCTTATCTGACCAATCACTGTTGGTCGTTCGTTGACTTCTCATTTTATCAAGCGCTACAATCCGTGTTGCTCATCTCACTTCTCCAGATGTAGCAGAGATTGCATCCAACAGAACCAAAAGGAATTGAACCCCAGTTCATAACCTTATCACGTCCATTTCTAACGTTAACCTGCGCGCACTTTCGGAAGCGATATGCATCCGATCAATCAACCAACGAACGATCTTGATGGTTGGAACTCAACGAGGTTTTAATCCTGTTGTATAAAACTTTATCGCATTTGAAATTTAAATGAACTCACATGAATATTTCGACTCGATCATCGTCAGATCTGACTCGTCTAATCAAACAACTATTGCGTCACTTGTTCGCCAACTAGCTTGGCCGATCTCCACCGTTCATCAATCCTGCTTGATCCAACGACTATTGCGTAATCTTGTGTGAAATCTTGCACGATGCATAACAAGTCGAGAGCGAGCAAGAAAAGTGGTTTTCTCATGCTACGTGTTGCCCGCTAAGGTTAATCGCGTGAAATTTTGGAATTCCGCTTACAACCTTTAGGGCGCGTGAGATACCGCTTACACTTATCAATAACACCCACGTGCTTAATTCATATTTTAATGAAGACACTTAAGAAAAGGTTCAATGCTTAAATTCAATATTAACGCTTAACACTAATTTACTGTGATTTATAAATAAAATGTATGAACAGAGAAGAATACCTGATAGAATGCCGATACACAATCATAAGAGGATTTCATTCATCGCACCAGTGTTTAACACTATGAAACCAAGAGAGCGATACCTTAATTGCGCTTGTGGAGCAGTTGCCTCACGTAACCAATCGAACGTCTGCAACAGTGGCCAGAGAGGGGTCGCAGTTGCGAGAGAGGAGTTACAAAGCAGAGAGGGAAACTAGAAATGGCGCTGGCTCTGATACCATGTTAGACCAGGAGGTAACTCCTCAAATGTAATCGTATTATTCATTCAGGGTGTTCATTATTATATACAATAGGGAGTGACTGTTCAGTTCATCTCCTGATGACTCTTCATTTCCTTTATTATTTTTTCACTAATTACAGTTGTTCACCCAATCTCTATGATTAGGTGTCAACAATATCAAAACGCTTTCTTTTTATAGATAGTAATTTTTTAAATATAACTTATTAGTGGTAAAACTGCTTAAAAGAAAAAGAAGTATTTTATTTTATTTTATTTTTAAAGAGAAATTTTTATATATAAACAAATCGGTGCATATACGTAAGAATATTACTTTTAAAAAAAAGGGAAAAGAACCTTTAAGAGAGTATAAAAGTTATATGGGGAAAAGTAAAAGTAAAATACAACTTTTCTCAAGCTCATATAAAAGGAGTATTAAAAACTTAAGACTCAAATGGAAAAGACGCTTTAAGAGAGTATAAAGGTTATTTGGGGAAAAGTAAAAGTAAAATACAACTTTTCTTAAGCTCATATAAAAAGAGTATTAAAAACTTAAAGACTCTTTTTATATGGGTTTATGGGTTTGAGAAAAATGTATATGTATGTATAAAAGTTTTTAAGATTCTATTGGAGAAAAGTTGTTTTTACTTTTACTTTTTCCCACATAAATAACTTATATATATAAAAGGTCTAATGGAAGTATTTAATCCGGAAAAGACGCTTTAAGAGAGTATAAAGGTTATTTAGGGAAAAGTAAAAGTAAAATACAACTTTTCTCAAGCTCATATAAAAGGAGTATTAAAAACTTAAGACTCTTTTTATGAGCTTGAGGAGAAAAGTGTGTTGGTAATTTTATATTATATATATATATATATAAGGTTTTTAAGATTTGCTTGAAAAAAGGTTTTTTTTTTTTACTTCTTCCCAAATAAATAACTTTATATATAAAATGTGTAATGGAAGTATTCAATTTTTATTATAATTGTAGGAGTAAACAAATACCTAAAGTAAGTTTGAAATATAAAAGGGAATTACAAAGAAAATAATAATATTTTATTATGAAAGGGTTATTTTCAAAACTCTAATCTCATCTTGAAAAAGGAAATGAGTAGTCAATTATTGAAGAAAAGAGAACGAAATATAATATAATTTGGAAACAAAGGGAATTCAATTTTCCTATAAATATCTTTCAATCGCATATTGTAGATTAATTATATTAAAAGAGAATACCCAAGGGAAGGAGATTAATATCGTTATCAACACAAGTGATGAAAAAAATTACATCAATATTAATTTGACAAATCAACTATTAATTCCATAATCCAACATAGGAGAAAGAAGGAATATTTTTGGCGACAAAGAGTATGAAATTAATAATTTACAAGTGAAAATTGATCAGTACAAGTACATATCTCAATTTCGAGTTGTAACTATGTTTACCAGACAGGTTGACATAATTCTAGGTTAACCTTGGTTAAAAGAGTTTGGTATGTTCTTTTTAAACATGGAGAAAAAACTGTTGATGTGTTTTTACAAGGAAAAGATGATCACATTCTAAGACATGACAATGAATTCAAAATCGATAACATGCTCGTCACAAGACTTTGAGGAGATTTTGAAATTGATGTTCCAAGAGATTCAATTAGAGAAACAGAAGGAGCGTGAAGAAGTCATATCTAATAAAACCGAAGAAAATTCTCATTTAAAAGATCATAATAAAAAACTCCTTGAACATACCAGAAAGTGTAAAGCTAAAAAGCACAAATTAGAACAAGAAAATGAAGATTTTGAGAAGAAATTCAACGACAGTCTATCAGAAAAGGAAGAAGAAAAATTGTGTTTAAAAACCTTTAATCAAAGGTTATTGAAAAAAATAAAATATTAAAAGATGAGGAGGATGCTAAAGTAAAGTCGACAATCTAGAAAAAGAAGAGCTTTTATGTTTAAGGAATCATAACCAAAACCTTCTTATGCAAATAAAGAAGCTTAAAAGTGACGAGAAGTCACAAAATGACTAGTTAAAACAACTTACTCAAGAAGAAGTATTGAAATCTTTAATCGTAACAATGCAAGTTGAAGATAAATAAACAAATACCGATCCAGTCAATATCACAACTCAAGAAAACGACAAACCAATTGAAGGAAAACATATGTTGTAGTTCAAACAATGGAAATTCCAAGTGATGATTCATTAGTCAACTCAACAACAACAATACCTGAAGTAAATGAAGACACTGCCACACACATGATAAGGGAAATTCTAACCAAAAGAACTCCTTATTGACATATGAATCACAAGAGTAGACAACTAAGTTAGTCTACATATTTGAACCATTCAGAACGACGACAACAAATTTATGTTCTAAGGAACTTTGAAGTTTACAAAATCCAGTCTTATGATAACAATTCATTACAAATTTCCAGTGATCGGAAGATTCCACAAAAGATTATTCTCGGATAGTCAGATCCATTCTCAATCCGAAACTTTTGTTTATCACTCAAAGGATAATATCGTCTTGTATCAATGAAGATGAAAGTTTTGAGACGAGAAGATGTTCGAAATGAGAAAACAAATCCATCCCTTTCATCAATAAGCTTTGAGGACAATTTTTTTTTGAAGAGCGGGGCAATGTTATAAATATAATTTATATAAAAAATAATGAAAGTCATGTAAACAATAACAATCATAATAAGGTTAACTAAATAGTCATTAGTAGTGAAAAGACATGTATTAAAAACATGACCATTCACGAAGAGGCACCTGCCTAGGTATATAAGCATGCCTCATTTGTAACATCTTATCAACACATCAATTATTTTATATAATATTCAATATACAATTACTTTTCCTATAATGGATGTCTTTATCTTCGAAGTATTATGAAGATTATTGTTGCATATATGAACGTTTCTCATTACATTGTATACTTGTAAAACAAGAGTCCTCACAAGGCAATGTGGGACATGACTCGTGAGGCAACTTTTGGAGGAGTGCGACTGGAGGCGAGTCATCTGCCCATATTCAGTAGTCCAATATATGTCCACATTCCTTTAGAGAAGAGGACTAGATTGTATCCCTCATTAGAGGGGCATTTTTGTTGGATATAGTGAGACCTTAAAGCCCAATAGGGTCAACATTCTAGGACAAAGGAAGATAATGGTCAGGAGGGATCTTAGATTTGAGTGGGTAGGACCTTTAAGAGGTTGCATGGGACATATCCAACAATGGCATAAGATTGAGAGCGAGAGGATTTAAAGGCATAGGAGGGACTAACAGTACCAACAACATGGACACCATCTTCATATCAGGAGTAGGAGTGAGATGTTCCTTCAATATCTACTAGGAGATGGCTGAGATGCGCTAAGCAGGCCTTGAGGGATGCAAAGGAGCGTGTGGAGGCTCCCAACATGACCTTTAGGGAGAGTAGATCACTAACCATATTTTCTTGTTATATGGCCTTCATGAGCAACATCAGTGAGTTTGAGCCTTCTACTTTTGAGGAGGTAGAAAATCAACAAGTTTTGAGGGATGCCATGGTGGAAGATTATAGTTTCATCATGAGGAACAATGGTTGGGACATAGTATCGAGGGTTGAGGGGAAGTCAGTGGTCACTTTTGAATGGACCTATCAGATCAAGCATGCAATTGATGGTAGTGTCAAGACGTATAAGGCGAGGTTCATGTCAAGAGGATTCTCCCAGAAGGATGGAGTAGACTACGAGGGGACATTTGCACATGTCGCTTGATATGCATGTATTAGGGAAGTCATATCTATTTCTTCATAAATGGGGTGGAAGATAAATAAGATGGATGTCAAGACTACCTTCGTTAATGGGGCGATTGAGGAAGAGGTGTATATTGAGCAGCCTTAGGGATTTGAGGTGCATGAGAGCGAGTACCATATATGCAAATTGAAGGCCTTATACAAACATAAGTAGGTACCTAGTGTATGGTACTCTAGGATTAATGGGTACCTACTTGGATTAGGCTTCACAAAGAGTGAGGGAAACTCCAACTTGTACTATGTACTTGTTGACGATGAGTCACTCATCTTAGTCCTCTATATTGCTGATCTTTTCTTGAAGGGATTGGAGAAGTTCATTGGAATGTGTGAGCACCTTGCTTTGGGGTTCAAGATGAAGGATATTGGGCTCATGCATTACTTTGTGGGATTGGATATGTGGCATTAGCCAAGAGAGATTTTCCTTGGGGATGGCAAGTATGTAAGTAAGATTTTGCGTAGATTTAGGATGAAGGATTACATAACCATGTCTACACCTATGATCACCAACTTGAGGAAGCTAAGTGCTTCCGAGGGTGAGTTGGTGGATCCCACTTTGTATAGGGAACTTATTGGGTCCTTGATGTATCTGCTCAATACTAGGCTTGATCTATGCTTTGTCATGAGCACACTTAGCGAGTTTATGGTGGAGCCAAGGCAGGTTCATTGGGTGGTAGTGAAGCACGTGTTGAAGTACCTTCAAGGTACAATGGAATTTGGACTAAGATATGTTAGATTTGGTGGAATATAGTTGCAAGGGTATATAAATTCGGATTAGGCGAGTACAATAGTTGAGAAGTCTATTTTTGGATGTCGTTTCAACTTGGGACCAACCATGATATTGTGGTATAGCAGAAAGCAACACTCAATCACACTTAGCATAAGAGAGGCAAAGTACATGGCAACAAGTTTGGCAAGTTGTGAGGGCATATGACATCACAAGATGCTCACAAAATTATTTGGTCTTTACATGGGGCCAATTGTGATCCACTGTGACAATCAAAGTTGTGTTAAGCTATTTGAGGATCCAATGTTTCATGATAGATCCATTCAAATAGAGATTGGACACCACTTAGTCACAGACAAGATCTAGAGAGGTGTTGTGAGATTGCAGTACATATCCACAGTGGAGCAAATAATAAATATTCTCACCAAGCCTTTAGTGAAGGGTAAGTTTGTGTTTTATGGAGATAAGTTGGGGGTGTTGGAGAATCCCTTCCTTACTAGAATGGAGTGTTGAAGTTATTGTAGATTTGGATGGTCTTCTACATAGGCTTAGTGTCTTAGCATGTAGAAAATATTTGATTGCCTCTTTAGGTGCTTACTTGGAGGAGTAAGTGATATTATGATTTATTTCCTAAGTTTAAATGTAGGAAAAAAAATACTTAATCTAACTAACTATTGTGGACTATTAGACCAAAGTTCTAAAGATAAATAATAAAAATTATTTAAGTGACTTGGATATAATCTCAACTATTGATCTCAAGTGAGGCTTAGGATTTAATCCTAGCCATTGATCACTTAGGATATTAGGGTTAGGCATTTTGTCTTAATGAAATTATAAAATAAGCTTAAGGGAGAAGTGAATTCACACACAAAAGTGGAGGAACAAATTTTCTCTAAAGCGTGAGGCTTTAGCTAGACTAAAGTGAGTAGAAGTGCAACAGGGAATTTCAGGAGAAATTCCAGGAGGTTGAGTTCAAGAAAGAGGGAGATTGAGTTGTTGAAGAAGAGGGTTGAATTGTGGACGAGGTTGAGTAGTGTGCAAGGGTCATACAAGACAAGGAGAAAGGGACGCTGATTTGTTAAAGAGATAGGTTAATTCCCAGGTTAGATTTGCTTCAGATGGTTTGATTTCCAGAGGTTGATTTTCCTAGTGGGGTCGAGTTTTCAGGTGCCCAACAATAGTATTTTTCTATGTATTCTGTAAGTCTAGCCCAAAATTTTCCCAAGAAATTTAATGAAGGAAGATTGTGCTGGCTGTAAATTTGTTTTTGTGGTGTGATTGGTCTCTTCATTTTATTTTCGTTGCATTATAAAGTTAATATACAAGTGTTCATTTTAAGTAAATTTAGAAATATTTGAGATACTTATTTTCTAGGGTTTTAAATAAATTGTTGAAATAAAATAAATCAGATTTGGTATGAGAAAAAGTTAGCATTGTGTATTGACTTGTCCTAGGGTCTAGTTTGTGAACTAGGCTACTAGCTAATTCAGGTTCCCATGGGCTATAATCCATTCAAATTTCTTAATGTTGGGTTTCCTCACTTTGGTGGTTCATATCTACTTCGTTAACTTCCAAGGGTTTTACTCGGTATTGGGTCTACTTTGCTCCATTAATTTCTGAGGGGTTTATTTGACGTTGGGTTTAATTTCCTTAATTAATCTCCAAGGTTTTTACTTAGTGTTGGGTCTACTTGGCTCTATCAATCTCCAAGGTTTTTACTCAGTGTTGGGTCTACTTGCCTCCATTATTTTCCATGGGTTTTTCTCACTACTAGGTCTACTTCATTTCAATGGGTCAAGGCACATTAATGGATCATTTTTTCTGATGGAAAGCATAGGGATTATTAATTAGAATTCTACATTTTGTGCAATAGTACTTTAATTTCTCTTATAATATTTTCAAATATGTAGACTTTGGTTATGAAATACATTACAAATTTGAGATTTATAGGCTTTAATTTCTCATTGAATCCTAATCTTTTAGTTTGAACTATGTAACTTACATTGAAATTTAGGCATAACTTATGATATACGAGGTTAGTACTAGACAATTTGTGTAAATTATGAACGTTCACAATGCAACACATTTTCAATATTGTTTGTAAAATCAAGTTTCCAATATTTCACACTTTTCATGTTGGAGAGTTTGAATATATCTATTTTCCCTTGTGTTGCATCACTATAATAGAGTATTTGAACTAAAATATTCTTCAAAGATAGTGGTAAATATCCATATCCAATTTGAGTTGATGTAAACAAAGATTTCCTTTGCAAGGAGCATTAACATTAAATATTATCTTAATGATTTGTTAAGGAGCATAAATTCGTTTTTGGAGTGTATTGCATCATGAAATGGACATGCTAATCTCATTTTGGCCCAGACATTGAAAAATAATAATTATTCACATACATTTGTGTGATTTTCTCCAATCACAAAAGTTAGAAATATTACATGTGTTCCTAATGATTGCTTCATTATGCAAAAAAAATTGGATGGTAAGAATGTTTCCATGTCATTGTCATCTTGCAAAGGCTTCATTTGAAATTAATGATTGCACGTCCCCAATTTAAGTTTTCCAATGTGATTTTCCTATCTTTATTTGAGGAGGAATATGCTCTAATTCTAGGAAATTTTGAGCTTTCATCTCTCCAAGGCACACTCTCCATAAATCTAGGATGAGTTTAGAGGTTGACTAATCGATGGAATTTAAAATCATGCTAGCGGAAACTCAAAAAGCCTCCATTTAAGTATGGGCATGTAGATGTGGTCGCTACTTCATGAAAGAGATTTACAAAAAATACATTAGCGTACATTATCATAGTGACCATCATTTCTGCAAATTCAGAGTGGCATAAAGTGTTGTGTTACAAGATGAGTTTGGACTTCAGTTAAATATTATTTGATATGACCCAATCGAATTAGAAAATGTTAGTCATGTTGGAACTTTGTATCACAACCTTGTGCATTGGCATCATTGTAGGCTCCACAATATAATTATTGGCCAACAATTGCATAGATTTCCAACTATAACGACAATGTTTTCCTATGACCTTGTTTTTTTTGTTTTCCTCGAATCATGTGTATTATGGTACTATATGAAATGTGAATGTGTAGGAGAAATAATATATCTCCTTAAAATTCCATATGTTTCCTTCATATTACTTAAATAAACAATTCTACTTCCAATTAAGACAATTCTCTAACCATTGTCAAATTTGGGATTCTCTCTTCAAATGGAGAACAAGGTAAAATCTATTGTATCATCGTTTGTAAGACATTATGAATCATTGATTGCCAATTTTTCTCAATTCTTGCACAATGTGCATGCTCAATATTTTGAATATGTAGAGAAGATTTTCATTCGTGGGAGAACTCATGCGGGTGACGTTGGAAATACCAAGGCGGGGTGGGGAGGGGGGGGGGGGGGGTGAATCAATATTTATTTTCAATTGTTATTTTTACCAGTTAAATCAATTATATTTAGAACACAAAATGAACAATAGGAATAAATGCTTTTATTAATATAATCTTTACAATAAATCAGGTATAATATATATAGGGCTCTAACCTGTGTCCAAGCACCAACTTGGTCTTTTGTGAGGTTCCAACCTCTAGGGCACCAACCCCGTATTGTCAAGGCACCAACCTTTGATTTAGGAGCACCAAATCCAAGGACACCAATACTTTCAATTCTGAGGCACCAACCCCAAGGGCTCCGACCCTATCTTGTCAAGGCGCCAATCCTTTCTTGTTCGAGGCTCCAACCTTCAGGGCACCAACCCTTTGGGCTCCAACCCACTGCTATATTTTGTCTAGATATGTTTGATAGTAATTCTCTGCTCCCAAAATCTTCTTCATTGGATTTTTTCAACCTACAACATCACTTCTATATTCATGACAACCTGTCTTCATATGAAGGAGTCTTCACAACTCTTCATATTTCCCAAATAGAGTCTGTAGAAGTTACCTCATGATCATTTTAAATAGCCATCATGATTTCCAACAATGTCTCCAATATTTGCTGATGCTTTTCAACATGATATCTTTGATAGGTTGTGCTAAGCCATCAATATCTGCACAAAGATAATTTTCTGTTTTCAACCCTCTGTTATTTACTGTTGTGGTAACTATTTCAGGGGTGATTGCTTCTCACTGTTCTTACTGTCACAGTATCTTATTTCCAAGAAAAAAACTCATAAATGCTTCAATACTGGTGCTATCTATTGCTCCAAATAATGACAGATGAAACATTATTTTCCTTTCACAGAACTATTATGTACTTGATTAATTCATCACATGTCTAAGTCTTTCAAAGATTAACCCAATTAATAGAATTTCTCATCCTTTGGCTTCTTTCCTATTGGACCTTTGACTTTCTTCCTTCTTACTCGATCTTCGGCTTCCTCTGTTCCTTCAAGTTCACGAGTTGTGAACTGTTACTTCTTCTCTCTGTAATCGATGCCCGAATACATACATCAAGTGAAGTGGTTAAACTTATATATATATATATATAATATATTATATATATTATATATATATATATATTGAGTTTTTCCAATAAACGAAATGACCCGTTCATTGGTGGAGGGGCCAACTTGTGCATGAGGTGGTATATTAAAATATATCGGGGCCTTTTGTTAATATTCAATCAATTATAGCTTAGCCTTTTTACAGAAATCAAATTATAGGAGAGGCTATACCCATATTATAATAGAAGTCTCGTAGTCCCCATATTCCATGTCATTGCTAATCGCAATCGCAACTTTTCGGAGGTCTCTTACCACGCAATATATCAAACATGCCCTTTTGAATATTCACAAGGTTCATATGGAGGTACCACATGCCACATTATTAATTGCAATCACAATTATCCGAAATCCCGGAATCACAACTCTTAACATCACTGATGTAACATGGCCGATATTCATACTGTTGATGAAACATACACAATATAATATTAAACAACAATTGATAAATCTGTCGGTTCCACAAATTCATTGAAATTAGTGATCCATTGGGTCTATTGCAATCGGTGGTACGTGGTCCGCAATACTATTGCAATCGGGGTTTTACGCGGTGACAACCCTTTGATACTTGTGATATGAAACTTCCGATGTGACAGATGCAATATTCCTTTAAAGCTTGTTCTATTGGAACGGTCGGGTCTGCAACTTAGATCGCAATCACAAGTTTTGTGCAGTGGCATATAATAAAGTTGCCGATAAAGCACCGATATAAGCCACCGATGTGTTTTGTGGTCTTTACTGTTAAATCTTCCTTTATGGCTTCTCTTCCGATAGCTCTTCTTTCATGGTTTTCGATAAAATGCTCCGATGGCTCTACTACTTTTATTATGTCTGTATATATGTATTTAATCCACTTAGATCTTCCATCTCATCATATCATCATATATCAAACATTCATCACTTTGAGCATTATGATAAATGGGAATCAATAGGAAACATCATGTATCAAAGAATTTTCCATCACAAACACCGCTATATTGACATCAATGACAACCTAGATTAACAATCTCCCCCTTTGTCATTGATGGCAATATTCTTCTTCTCTCCCTCTTTGACATCATTGGCAAAGGTGTGTACAAGGACTCCCCCTGTCGAACTGCTCCTCTTTTCAAACTTCTCCCCCTGTCATGGTGCTCTTCTTATTGCTCAAGATAGAGGATTGATGTCTGTACGCTGTTGTCTCCATAGTCAGATTTAAGAGGTCTTCATAGTCCAAAACAAGAGAGAAAAATCACTAAAATTGTCTTTCTTGCTATCTTTATTCAAATCCAGCTTCCTTTGTATTTCTGTGCTTCTCCTTAAGTCACTACCATTCAATATTTTAACATTATTGCATTCGGATGAGATGGTGAGAGATTGTGCCTCACTGTTGCTATTTTCGAAAGTGACCAACATTAAACCTAGCTTATATTGGACTATGAAACATTCTTCTTTGTATAGTACTTTTGATGAGATATTTTTCCTTTTGTTCTAGTAAAATATTCTGCAAGTTATTTCTACTAGCAGATTTGACATCCAACCTCTAATTGTCTTTTGAATTTGTTTACTGATTGGCAGCTTTTTTCAATGCTTCATTTTTTCTAGATGCTGCCAACTACTCTTGCTTCAAGCTTCATTCCCAGATGTATCTGTTTGTTTGAAGGATGCCTCTATTTGTGTCCATAATTTATCCATTCTCACATCAAATCCCTGAGTTGAAATATTCAACTTTTGTAATAACGGCAACATAGTTATTCGCTTATTAGCATTAGATGACCTTCTGCTGCTCCAATTTATGTTTAGAGATCAAGTGGAAATATCTTTAACAACAATCCATTGGATAGATAGGAGATCATGTTATTTCAAAGGAGTGTTCCTGAGAAATGATCTATTAAAGAATGATTGTTAATATAGCTCATCAAGGATTTCATAAGGACCCTCTCACGGATAGCTTCTGCAATAATGATCAAGAATCACAAGCTCCCCCTAACTATATGCATGGTATCTTTTCGGCAGAATCCCATCAACAAACACTCGGAATATCAAGTATATCTTCATCAAGTCAACAACATGTGTTGTTGGTTGGGGAATTCAAGAGATTTTCGGATTGTATTTTCTTTCTTCTCCATACTTGTGTAATTATCTTATCTGGCATGGTTCTAGCTTGTGTAGGATCCCAAGTTAAGTTACAATCACATGCCATATGACCAATGTTATGACACTTGAAGCATTCTATGTTGTTCATGAATAAGAATTCATGATTTCTTCCTACAAAATTGCTTATCATACATTGTCGGGGACCTTAATGTCTATCTTTGTGGTATGCCCTACAAGCTATTTTCATGTGTCCAAAGTTTGTACAAGAATAACAATAACCAAGAAATATACTTTGGTACCTAGGAGAAGAAGGTTTCCTTGATGTACTTCTGAAGTCTTTCTACCTTGATATCCTTTGATTATAACCATTGCTTCTTGTATCCTTGACATCATTTGCATTTCTTCTTGGAATAGGATTTCCTTCATTGTTTCCTTGACTCTTATCCTTGCCTTTAATGGAACTGGGAGCTTCAACATTTCTTTCTGACTTCATCACATCCTTGTTGTTTGAAGCATTATCATTCTTGCTTGAGGACTCTCCTTCATAGCCAAGACCTAATTTATCAAATGGGGATCTTTGATGGATGAGCATGTCATCCAAGGCTTGAGAGCTCTTCAAATTTTTTTCCATCCCTTTAGCATTTTCCGGAGGGAGAAAATATTTTCTTCCAATCTTTTGCAATCATTATTCTTCTTAGCAAGTTGTTTCTCCAACTCTTTCTTAATAAGTATTGCTTCATTTGCTTTTGTTTTAAGGGAGATGATATCTGATTTCATTTTGAAGATTTCTTTATTTTACTTAGCTAGACCACTCTCCATTTCTTCCACAATCCTTGTAGCTTTACATGTTTCGGGCTTGAGAAGTTTGAGGTTGGATTTTAGTTTGAATATTTCTTCATCTTTTGATTTTAGTTGCAATATCATGGTGTTTTTCTCCTTTTCTGCTTCATCAACCTGTCCTTCTATGATTAGCAATGCTTCGATTGTCTTCTCAGTTCCTTGTGCTTGTTTCCTTCTTCTAGTTGTGATATAAGGGAGGAGACCTCTTCCTTGTGTTGACCAATCTCTGCTTCAAGTTTGTTCAAACTCTTGTGCCTTTGTTCAAGGTGGCTTGACAAGTTATTTTCCTATTTCTTTGCTTTATCCAATTTATTTTTCATGGATATGACTTCTTCATGATGCTTTCTTTTGCTTTGATGAAATTCCTTCTTAAGCTTGGAAAGCTCTTCATCCCTTTCTTGTACTTGAAGCTTGACAAGGTCAACTTTCTTCCTTGTTTGGTCTAGGTCACCAGCTAGTGCTTTCTTCTTAAGTCCCTAATTTTCCTTTTCAAACTGATAATTTCTTCCATGGCAGCCATAAGTTTAGTGAGGAGATCTTCTTCAAAATATTTTTCATTCTTTATCTTCTAGGTCTTCTTTAGCCTTGATGTCATCATTCTCATTTTCATCTTCTATGATGGGTTCTGGATTTCCTTCTTGGTTTCCATCATCTTCTTGACTAGTGGTCATGGTCAATACTCCTTTTGAGTGAAGGTCATGAAGTTTGTCCCATATACCTTTTGTTGACGAACATTTTCCTAAATTGTTATTTAGGAAAATTGCCTTCATTTCTTTTACATTATACTTCTTGGATTCTCCATCCATCACGCTATCAACAATCACTGATTTCTAGATTTCAATGCCTTGAGTCTTTAAGAAATTCCTCATTCTTGCTTCCCATATATCAAAGTTTCCATTGAACCATGAAGCCTTTACAAATTGAATGATTTCAACTTCGATGGTTGAGGTAGACACATCTTTAGGAGGATTGCAGACTTTATTCCCTAGCTTTCCCCTTTTTGTTCTAATTGATCAACCTTCAAGCTGTTAGGATTTGAGTGAAGGTACTGGCTCTGATACCAATTGTTTGAAACATTGAGGGGGGTGGGTGAATCACTATTTCTTTTCAATTGTTATTTTTACCAGTTAAATCAATTATATTTAGAACACAAAATGAATAATAAGAATGAATGATATTATTAATATAATGTTTACAATAAATTAGGTACAATATATATAGGGCTTCAACCCATTTCCAAGCACCAACTTGGTTTTTTGTGAGGATCCAACCTCTAGGGCACCAACCTTGGATTTAGGAGCACCAACTCCAAGGACACCAAGCCTTTAAATTCTGAGGCACCAACCCCAAGGGCTTCGACCCTATCTTGTCAAGGCACCAACCTTGGATTTAGGAGCACCAACTCCAAGGACACCAATCCTTTCAATTTTGAGGCACCAACCCCAAGGGCTCCAACCCTATCTTGTCAAGGCACCAACCCTGTCTTGTTCTAGGCTCCAACATTTAGGGCACCAACCCTTTGGGCTCCAACCCACTACTATATTTTGTCTAAATATGTTTGATAGTAATTCTCTACTCCCAATATCTTCTTCAATGAATTCTATCAACCTACAACATCATTGCTATATTCATGACAACCTATCTTCATATGAAGGAGTCTTCACAACTCTTCATATTGCCCAAACAGAGTCTGTAGAAGTTACCTCATAATGATTTTAAATAGCTATCATGATTTCCAACATGTCTCCAAGTTCTGATGATGATTTTCAACAAGATATCTTTGGTAGGTTACGCTAAGCCGTCAATGTCTGCACAAAGATAATTATTTGTTTTCAACTCTCTGTTCTTTACTGTTGTGGTAACTGTTCCAGGAGTGATTTCTTCTCACTGTTCTTACTATCGCGATGTCTTACTTCCAAGAAACAAACTCATAAACACTTCAATGCTGGTGCTGTCTACTTCTCCCTTCAAATGATGACAAATGAAACTTTATTTTCCCTTCACAGAACTGTTATGTACTTGATTAATTCATCACAGGTCCGAGCCTTTCAAATATGAACCCAATCAAAATAATTGAATTTGTCATCCCTCGGCTTCTTTCCTGCTGGACCTTCGACTTTCTTCCTTCTTGCTCGATCTTCGACTTCCTCTGTTCCTTCAAGTTCATGAGTTGTGAACAATTACTTCTTCTCTCTATAATCAATGCTTGAATACATACATCAAGTGAAGTGTTTCAACTTTATATATATATATATATATATATATATATATATAATATATATATATAATATATGATTTTTCCAATAAACGAAATGATCCGTTCATTGGTGGAGGGGCTGACTTGTGCATGAGGTGGTATATTAAAATATATCGAAGGGCCTTTTGTTAATATTCAACCAATTATAACTTAGCCTAATTACAAAAATCACATTATAGGAGAGGCTATACCAATATTATAATAGAAATCTGGCGGTCCCCATATTCCATGTCAATGCTAATCGCAATCACAACTTTTCGGAGGTATCTTACGACGCAATATATCGGAGATTCCCTTTTTAATATTCACAAGGCCCATATGGAGGTCCCACATATCCTATTATTAATCGAAATCGCAATTATCTAAAATCCCGCAACCACAACTCTTAACATCATCGATGTAACATGGTCGATATTCATACTACTGATGAAACGAGCGTGATATAATATTAAACAATAGTTAATAAATCTGTCGGGTCCACAAATTCATCACAATCGGTGATCTGTTAGGTCTATCACAATTGGTGGTTCAAGGTCCACACCCTTATAGCAATCAATGGTCAGCAATACTATCACAATCGGGGTTTTACACGGTGACAACCCTTTAAGACTTGCGATATGAAACTTTCGATGCGACAGATGTGATATTCCTTTAAAGCTTGTTCTATTGGAATGGTCACGTCCGCAACTCACATCACAATCGCAGGTTTTGTGGGGTGGCATATAATAAAGTTGTCGATAAAGTGCCTATAAAAGTTTCTGCAAGTTATTTCTACTAGAAGATTTGACATCCAATATCTGACTGTCTTTTGAATTCTTTTTACTGATTGAGAACTTTTTTCAATGCTTCAGTTTTGTTAGATGATGCCAACTGCTCTTGCTTCAAGCTTCATTCCCAGATGTATCTGTTTGTTTGAAGGTTGCCTCTATTTGTGTCCATAATTTACTTGTTCTCACATCAAATTCCTGAGTCGAAATATGCAAATTTTGTAATAACAACAACATAGTTATTCGCTTATTAGCATTAGATGGCCTTTTGCTGCTCCAATTTTTGTTCAGAGATCAAGTGGAAAATATCCTTAACAATAATCCATTGGATAGATAGGAGATCATTTTCTTTCAAAGGAGTGTTCTTGAAAAATGATCTATCAAAGAATGATTGTTAATATAGCTCATCAAGGATTTCATAAGGACACTCTCACGGATAGCTTCTGCAATAATGATCAATAATCAGAAACTCCCCTTAATTGTATGCATGGTATCGTTTTGGCAGAATCCCATAAATAAACACTCAGAATATCAAGGATACCTTCATCAAGTAAACAACATGTGTTGTTGGTTTGAGAATTCAGGAGATTTTCGGATTTTATTTGCTTTCTTCTCCATACTTGTGTAATTCTCTTATCTGGCATGATTCAAGCTTGTGTAGGATCCCATGTTAAGTTACAATCACGTGCCATATGAACAATGTTATGACACTTGAAACATTCTATGTTGTTCATGAATAAGAATTCATGATTTCTTCCTACAGAATTGCTTCTTGGAGATTGTCGGGGACCATAATGTCTATCTTTGTGGTATACCCTACAAGCTTTTTCCATGTTTCCAAAGTTTGTACAAGAATAACAATAAAAAAGAAATATACTTCGGTACCTGGGAGAAGAAGGTTTCCTTGATGTACTTCTGAAGTCTTTATACTTTGAGATCCTTTGCTTATAACCTTTGCTTCTTACATCCTTGACATCATCTGCATTTCTTCTTGGAATATGATTTCCTTCATTGTTTCCTTGACTCTTATCCTTGCCTTTGCTGGAACTGGGAGCATCAACATTTCTTTCCGACTTCATCACATCCTTGTTGTTTGAAGAATTATCATTCTTGCTTGAGGATTCTCCTTCATAGCCAAGACTTGATTTAGAAAATGGGGATCTTTGATGGGTGAGCATGTCATCCAAGGCTTGAGAGCTCTTCAAACTTTTTTCCATCCCTTTAACCTTTTCTCGAGGGAGATAATCTCTTCTTTTAATCTTTCATAATCATTATTCTTGTTAGCAAGTTGTTTCTCAAACTCTTCCTTAATAAGTATTTCTTCATTTGCTTCTGTTTTAAGGGAGATGATATCTGATTTCATTTTGAAGATTTCTCCATTTTACTTAGCTAGACTGCTCTCCATTTCTTCCATGATCCTTGTAGCTTTACATGTTTCAGCCTTGAGAATATTGAGGTCGGATTTTAGTTTGAATATTTCTTCATCCTTTGCTTTTAGTTGGCATATCATGGTGTTTTTTTCCTTTTCTGCTTCATCAACCTATCCTTCTATGATTACCAATGCTTCCATTGTCTTCTCAGTTCCTTGTGCTTGTTTCATTGCTTCTTCTAGTTGTGATATAAGGGAGGTGACCTCTTCCTTGTATTGACCAATCTCTGCTTCAAGTTTGTTCAAGCTCTTGTGCCTTTGTTCAAGGTGGATTGACAAGTTATTTTCCTATTTCTTTGCTTTATCCAATTGATCATGGATATGACTTCTTCATGATGCTTTCTTTTGCTTTGATGAAATTCCTTCTTAAGCTTGGAAAGCTCTTCATCCCTTTCTTGTACTTGAAGCTTGACAAGGTCAACATTCTTCCTTGCTTGGTCTAGGTCACCAGGTAGTGCTTTCTTTTGAGGTTCCTTATTTTCCTTTTTCAAACTGATAGTCTCTTCCATGGCAGCCATAAGTTTAGTGAGGATATCTTCTTCAAAATATTTTTCATTCTTTATCTTCTAGGTCTTCTTTAGACTTGATGTCATCATTCTCATTTTCATCTTCTATGATGGTTTATGGATTTCCTTCTTGGTTTTCATCATCTTCTTGACTAGTGGTCATGGTCAATGCTCCTTTTGAGTGAAGGTGATGAAGTTTGTCCCATATACCCTTTGCTGATGAACATTTTCCTAAATTGTTATTTACAGAATCCGGTAGCCCATTCAAGATTTCCTTCATTTCTTTTGAATTATACTCCTTGGATTCTCCATCCATCATGCTATCAACAATCATTGATTTCCAGATTTCAATGCCTTGAGTCTTTAAGAAATTCCTCATTCTTGCTTCCCATATATCAAAGGTTCCATTGAACCATGGAGCCTTTACAAATTGATTGATTTCAACTTCGATGGTTGAGGGAGACACATCTTTAGGAGGATTGCAGACTTTATTCCCTGGCTTTCCCACTTTTGTTCTAATTGATCAACCTTCAAGCTATTGGGCTTTGAGTGAAGGTACTGGCTATGATACCAATTGTTGGAAATACTGGGGGGGGGTGAATCAATATTTCTTTTCAATTATTATTTTTAATAGTTAAATCAATTATATTTAGAACACAATGAACAATAGGAATAAATGATTTTATTAATATAATCTTTACAATAAATCAGGTACAATATATATAGGGCTTCAACCTATTTCCAAGCACCAACTTGGTCTTTCGTGAGGATCCAACCTCTAGGGAACCAACCTTGTCTTGTCAAGGCACCAACCTTTGATTTAGGATCACTAACTCCAAGGACACCAAACCTTTAAATTCTGAGGCACCAATCCCAAGGGCTCCAACCCTATCTTGTCAAGGCACCAACCCTGTCTTGTCAAGGCACCAACCTTGGATATAGGAGCACCAACTCCAAGGACACCAATCCTTTCAATTATGAGGCACCAACCCTGTCTTGTTCTAGGCTCCAACCTTTAGGGCACCAACCCTTTGGGGTCCAACCCACTACTATATTTTGTCTAAATATGTTTGATAGTAATTCTATGCTCCCAAAATATTCTTCACTGAATTCTGTTAACCTACAACATCACTGCTATATTCATGAAAACCTATCTTCATATGAAGGAGTCTTCACAACTCTTCATATTGCCCAAACAGAGTCTGTAGAAGTTACCTGATGATGATTTTAAATAACCATCATGATTTCCAACAATGTCTCCAAGATCTGATGATGATTTTCAATAGGATATCTTTGGTGGGTTGCGCGAAGCCGTCAAAGTCTGCACAAAGATATTTATTTGTTTTCAACCCTCTTTTCTTTATTGTTGTGGTAACTGTTTCCGGAGTGACTGCTTCTCACTGTTCTTACTGTCGCGATATATTACTTCCAAGAAACAAAATCATAAATGTTTTAATGCTGGTATTGTCTAATGCTCCCTTCAAACGATGACACGTGACATTTTATTTTCCCTTCACAGAACTGTTATGTACTTGATTAATTCATCATAGGTCTGAGCCTTTCAAAGATGAACCCAATCAACATAATTGAATTTCTCGTCCTTCAACTTCTTTCCAGATGGACCTTCAGCTTTCTTCCTTCTTGCTCGGTCTTCGGCTTCCTCTATTCCTTCAAGTTCATAAGCTGTGAACAATTACTTCTTCTCTCTGTAATCGATGCCTGAATACATACATCAAGTGAAGTATTTCACCTTGTGTGTGTGTGTATATATATATATATATATATATATATATATATATACATATAATATATACATATATATACATATATACATATATACAGATATATACATATATAACATACATACATATATATATACATACATTATTATACATATATACATATATACAGATATATACATATATTACATACATACATATATATATACATACATATATATACATATATACTATATACAGATATATACATATATATACATACATACATATATATACATTTACAGATATTAACATATATATTACATACATATATATATATATATATATATATATATATGTATATATCTATATATATATATATGTTATCTATATATATATATATATGTATATATATATATATATATATATATATATATATATATATATATATATATTATATATATATATGAGTTTTTCCAATAAACGAAATGACCTGTTCATTGCTAGAGGGGCGACTTGTGCATGAGGTGGTATATTAAAAATATATCGGAGGGCCTTTTGTTAATAGTCAATCAATTATAAATTAGCCTTTTTACAGAAATCACATTATAGGAGAGGCTCTACCCATATTATAATAGAAGTCTGGTGGTCCCCATATGCCACATCACCGCTAATTGCAATCGCAACTTTTCGGAGGTCTTTTACCATGAAATATACTAGAGATTCCCTTTTTAATATTCACAAGGCCCATATGGAGGTCTCACATGCCATGTTATTCATCGAAATCACAATTATCTGAAATCCCGCAATCACAACTATTAACATCACCAATGTAACATGGTCGATATTCATAATGCTGATGAAACAGACGTGATATAATATTAAACAACAGTTAATAAATTTGTCAGGTCTACAACTTCATTGAAATCTGTGATCCATCGGTATATTGCAATTGGTGGTTCGGGGTCCACGCCCTTATCGCAATTGGTGGTTCGCAATACTATCACAATCATGGTTTTACATGGTGATAACCCTTTAAGACTTGTGATATGAAACTTCTGATGTGCAGATGTGATATTCCTTTAAAGCTTGTTCTATTGGAATGGTCAGGTCCGCAACTCAAATCACAATCACAAGTTTTGTGCGGTGGCATATAATAAAGTTGCTGATAAAGTGTCGGTAAAAATTTCTGCAAGTTATTTGTACTAGCAGATTTAACATCCAATCTCTGACTGTCTTTTGAATACTTTTTATTGATTGGCAACTTTTCTCAATGCTTCAGTTTTGTTAGATGCTTCCAATTGCTCTTGCTTCAAGCTTCATTCCCATATGTATTTGTTTGTTCGAAGGTTGCCTCTATTTGTGTCCATAATTTACCTGTTCTCACATCAAATCCTTGAGTCAAAATATTCAACTTTTGTAATAACAACAACATTGTTATTCACTTATTAGCATTAAATGGCCTTTTGTTGCTCCAATTTCTGTTTAGGGATCAAGTGGAAAATATCTTTAACAACAATCCATTGGATAGATAGGAGATCATGTTCTTTCAAAGGAGTGTTCCTGAGATATGATCTATCAAAAAATGATTTTTAATATATCTCATCAATGATTTCATAAGGACCCTCTCATGGATAGCTTCTGCAATAATGATCAATAATCACAAGCTCCCCCTAATTGCATGCATGATATCTTTTCGATAGAATCCCATCAATAAACACTTAGAATATCAAGGATATCTTCATCAAGTCAAAAACATGTGTTGTTGGCTAGAGAATTTAGGAGATTTTCATATTGTATTTGCTTTCTTGTCCATACCTGTGTAATTCTCTTATCTAGCATGGTTCTAGCTTGTGTACGATCCCAAGTTAAGTTACAATCACGTGCCATATGACCAATGTTATGACACTTGAACCATTTTACGTTGTTCATGAATAAGAATTCATGATTTCTTCCTGCATAATTTCTTCCCGGAGATTGTTGGGGACCATAATGTCTATCTTTGTGGTATGCCATACAAGCTTTTTCCATGTGTCCAAAGTTTGTACAAGAATAACAATAACCAAGAAATATACTTTGGTACCTCGGAGAAGAAGGTTTCTTTAATGTACTTCTAAAGTCTTTCTGCCTTGAGATCCTTTGATGATAACCATTCCTTCTTGCATCCTTGACATCATCTGCATTTATTCTTGGAATAGTATTTCCTTCATTATTTCCTTGACTCTTATCCTTGCCTTTGCTGGAACTGGGAGCATCAACATTTCTTTCTGACTTCATTACATCCTTGTTGTTTGAAGCATTATCATTCTTGCTTAAGGATTCTCCTTCATAGCCAAGACCTGATTTATCAAATGGGGATCTTTGATGGCTGATCATGTTATCCAAGGCTTGAGAGCTCTTCAAAAAAATTTCCATCCCTTTAACCTTTTTCCTAAGGGAGACAATCTCTTCTTCCAATCTTTTGCAATCATTATTCTTGTTAGCAAGTTGTTTCTCAAACTCTTTCTTAATAAGTATTGCTTCATTTTCTTCTGTTTTAAGGGAGATGATATTTGATTTCATTCCAAAGATTTCTTCATTTTACTTAGCTAAACTACTCTCCATTTCTTCCATGATCCTTGTAGATTTACATGTTTCGGCCTTGAGAAGGTTGAGGTCAGATTTTAGTTTGAATATTTCTTCATCGTTTGCTTTTAGTTGGCATATCATGGTGTTTTTCTCCTTTTCTACTTCATCAACCCGTCCTTCTATGATTACCAATGCTTCCATTGTCTTCTTAGTTCCTTGTGCTTGTTTCCTTACTTATTCTAGTTGTGATATAAGGGAGGAGACCTCTTCCTTGTATTGACCAATCTCTGCTTCAAGTTTGTTCAAGCTCTTGTGCCTTTGTTCAAGGTGGATTGACAAGTTATTCTCCTGTTTCTTTGCTTTATCCAATTGATTTTTCATGGATATGTCTTCTTCATGATGCTTTCTTTTTCTTTGATGAAATTCTTTCTTAAGCTTGGAAAGCTCTTCTTCGCTTTCTTGTAATTGAAGCTTGACAAGGTCAAATTTATTCCTTGTTTGGTCTAGGTCACGAGCTAGTGCTTTCTTCTTAAGTTCCTAATTTTTATTTTTCAAACTGATTATCTCTTCCATGAAAGCCATAAGTTTAGTGAGGCGATCTTCTTCAAACTTTTTCATTCTTTATCTTCTAGGTCTTCTTTAGCCTTGATGCCATCATTCTCATTTTCATCTTCTATGATGGGTTATGGATTTCCTCCTTGGTTTCTATCATCTTCTTGACTAGTGGTCATGGTCAATATTCCTTTTGAGTGAAGGTCATAAAGTTTGTCCCATATACCCTTTGCTGATGAACATTTTCGTAAATTGTTATTTATAGAATCTGGCAGCCCATTGAAGATTACCTTCATTGCTTTTGCATTATACTCCTTGGATTCTCCATCCATCATGCTATCAACAATCATTGATTTCCAGATTTCAATGCCTCGAGTCTGTAAGAAATTGTAGAATTGAGGCTTCTGTGATCCATCAAAGTTATAAGAAGAGCTTCAACGAAAATCACATATAAAAAGACCTTTGTCGACGCGTTTCGAACCAACCAGTGTGGTTCATCGTCAGGACAAGTTGAAGAAACAGATCCAGCTACACCCGTTTAAATAGACTGAGCAGAGACTCCAACGGCTATAAACATGCAGCAAAGAATTTGTGAACATGTAGCTGACCTGAGACATGGGAGAACTAAGTCTTCAGCCCTAGTTGAGCATGTGGAAAGGACAAAGCACCATGTCTGTATTGAGGAGGCCATAGTCATTGCCAAGGTGGCTCAGTTCCATCATCGCAAATTGAGGGAAGCTATTGAAATTGAGCGAAGGCCTAGCAACCTTAACAGAGATGATGGCTGGAAGGTAAGTAAATGTTGGATCCCTGCCCTTTCGTAGGGCTCCTTCCCTTTCCCCCCCGTGTTGGTCTAGGGTTTGTTCATCGTTCTCCCTGGTACCTTCCGTTCCGCCTGTTCTTATGGTTTTTGTGTGATTTTTCTCCTGTCCTTCGTCTCTTGTTTCTCCTTGATGATGCCGCTGTCCTTAGTGTTCTTATCGATTATATATACTATATATACCGTTATCTATTTCTTAAATATTATTATCTTTATCCTCTTTTAGCGGTTTACTTCTACTCGTATGATTATCCTTCTTTATCTTTGGATTTATGGGTCTTGAGTTTAAATCTGATATTTTTAAAGTGAATTTATTGACCTGCGGTTAGTACTTTTTTTATTTATTTATTG
>APFE030789721.1:46983-83557 GCA_000404065.3 Pinus taeda
GGGGGGGGGGAAGGGGAAGGAGCCCCTACGAAAGGGCAGGGATCCAACATCTACTTACCTTCCAACCATCATCTCTGTTAAGAATGCTAGGCCTTCGCTCAATTTCAATAGCTTCCCTCAATTTGCGATGATGGAACTGAGCAACCTTGGCAATGACTTTGGCCTCCTCAATACAGACATGGTGCATTTTCCTTTCCACATGCTCAGCTAGGGCTGAAGACTTAGTTCTCCCATGTCTTAGGTCAGCTGCATGTTCACAAATTCTTTCCTGGATGGAGTGCCCTGTTTCCCCTATATAGGGAGTCCCACATGAACAAGGAATCAAATAAACACCCTTCATGTCTTTAGGGTTAACAGGGTCTTTCACCGACCTAAGGGAATTACAAATGGTCCTGAGGGGCTTGAAGGTTGAGGGAATATCAAACCGCCTAAGGATACGAGCAATCTTGTCCGTGGTCCCTTGGACATAGGGAAGATGGACACCTAGACGACGTTCCCTAGGTTCTTTCTTTAATAAAGCAATCTGGGAGGCTTTACGGAAAGCCTTCAGACCGAGGCGCCTACTATATCCGTTTTCCTCAAAGACATCAAGGAGATGGGATCTCTCTCTCTCCAAACTCTCTTAACAGAGATGATGGCTGGAAGGTAAGTAGATGTCGGATCCCTTCCCTTTCGTAGGGGCTCCTTCCCCTTCCCCCCCCGTGTTGGTCTAGGGTTCGTTCATCACTCTCCCTGGTACCTTCCGTTCCGCCTGTTCTTATGGTATTTTTTGTGTGATTTTTCTCCCATCCTTCGACTCTTGTTTCCCCTTGTCGTTTTTCCTTATTGATGATTCTTCTGTCCTTAGTGTTCTTATCGATTATATATATCGTTTTCTATTTGTTAACTATTATTATCTTTATCCTCTTTTAACGGTTTCCACTACTCGTATGATTATCCTTCTTTATTTTTGGATTTATGGGTCTTGAGTTTTAATCTGATATTTTTAAAATGAATTTATTGACCTGCAGTTATTACTTATTTTTATTTTATTGGTTTGTTAGAACTAGTTTAAGTTATTGTTTGGCTTCTTTTACTTTTATTCTTAGTGTTATTTTATTTAATATTATTATATATAGATATATATACATTTTATAATTTTAGTGGTAATTAATATATTAAATAATCTTACAAACAAATTAGTATAACATTAAGTATAATTAACTGATATAATAAACTTCTCACTCACCTTTTATAAAAACTAACCGTTAAAAATTACTTTTCACCTTAACATAATAATAACATTTAAAATAATTAGTGAATTAAATTAAGCAACTTACTCATATATACATAGATTTAGGAATATTATATTTAACTAAATTAGTAATTTATAATAAAAAACTTGTAATAAAACCATTTATTAGATTAAAAAGAACATTATTTAATTATATTATAAAGAATATTAATCCCATATATTTTTCTTATTCCCATACATTTATTAAAAACAATATTAACTAATTTACACTAACAACCTTAGGTTATTATTTGTATTAATTTAGTTATTAAGTGATTGACTCTTTAATAGTTGTTATTTATTTATTTATTTGGACCTAATGTTTCTTACTTCCATTATTTATTAATAATATTGTTATTATTATGAAATAAATAAATATTAATAATAATAGTGTGAAATAATAATAATATTAAAACAATAATATTAAAAATTTTTACTAAGGTCATTATTCTAAGGAGGTAATTTTCGTTTAAATTTAGTTGGACCTAATTTTTATTGTTTCCATGAATTATTTCTTAATATATATATATATATTATATATATATATATAACAGGAATAATAATAATATTACCAATAATTTTAAGAAATATTAATAATTAAATAAATAAATAAATAAATAAAATTTGACCTGGGTCCTAGAGTTGTTTATAGCCGTTGGAGTCTTTGCTCAGTCTATTTAAACGGGTGTAGCTGGATCTGTTTCTTCAACTTGTCCTGACGATGAACCACACTGGTTGGTTCGAAACGCGTCGACAAAGGTCTTTTTATATGTGATTTTCGCTAAAGCTCTTCTTATAAATCTGTAAGAAATTCCTCATTCTTGCTTCATATACCAAAGTTTCCATCAAACTGTGGAGCCTTTACAAATTGATTGATTTCAACTTTGATGGTTGAGGGAGACACATCTTTAGGAGGATTACAAACTTTATTCCCTAGCTTTCCCATTTTTGTTCTAATTGATCAACCTTCAAGCTATTAGGCTTTGAGTGAAGGTACCAGCTCTGATATGAATTATTGGAAATACTGGGGTGGGGGGTTGAATCAATACTTATTTTCAATTGTTATTTTTACTAGTTAAATCAATTATATTTAGAACAAAAAATGAACAATAGGAATAAATGATTTTATGAATATAATCTTTACAATAAATCAGGTACATTATATATAGGGCTCCAACCCGTTTCCAGGCACCAACTTGGTCTTTTGTGAGGATCCAACCTCTAGGGCAACAACCCTATATTGTCAAGCCACCAACCTTGGATTTAGGAGAACCAACTCCAAGGACACCAATCCTTTAAATTCTGAGGCACCAACCCCAAGGCCTCTGACCCTATCTTGTAAAGTCACCAACCCTGTCTTATCAAGGCTCCAGCCTTGGATTTAGAAGCACCAAGACCAAGGAAAACAATCCTTTCAACTTTGAGGCACCAACCCCAAGGGCTCCGATCCTATCTTGTCAAGGCACCAACCTTGTCTTGTTCTAGGCTCCAACCTTTAGGGCACCAACCCTTTGGGCTCCAACTCACTATTATATTTTGTCTAAATATGTTTGATAGTAACTCTCTGCTCCCAAAATATTCTTCACTGAATTCTATCAACCTACAACATCACAACTATATTCATGACAACCTATATTCATATGAAGTAGTCTTCACAACTCTTCATATTGCCCAAATAGAGTTTGCAAAAGTTACCTCATGATGATTTCAAATAGACATCATGATTTCCAACAATGTCTCCAAGATATGATGTTGCTTTTCAACAGGATATCTTTGGTAGGTTACGATAATCTGTCAATGTCTGCACAAAGATAATTATTTGTTTTCAACCCTCTATTCTTTACTATTGTGGTAACTGTTTCAGGAGTGACTTCTTCTCACTATTCTTTCTGTCATGATATATTACTTCCAAGAAACAACTCATAAATGCTTCAATGATGGTGTTGTCTATTTCTCCCTTCAAATGATGATAGATGACACTTTATTTTCCCTTCAGAGAACTGTTATGTACTTGATTAATTCATCACAAGTTTGAGCCTTTCAAAGATGAACCCAATCAACATAATTGAATTTCTCGTCCTTTGATTTCTTTCCTGCTGGACCTTCGACTTTCTTCCTTCTTGCTTGATCTTCAACTTCCTCTATTCCTTCAAGTTTACGAGCTGTGAACAGTTACTTCTTATCTCTATAATCGATTCCTGAATACATACATCAAGTGAAGTGTTTCAACTTGTATATATATATATATATATATTATATATATATATATATATATATATATATAATATATATATATAGATATGAGTTTTTCCAATAAACGAATGACCCGTTCATTGGTTGAGGGACCGACTTATGCATGAGGTGGTATATTAAAATATATCGGAGGGCCTTTTGTTAATATTCAATCAATTATAACTTAGCCTTTTTACAGAAATCACATTGTAGGAGAGGCTATACCCATATTATAATAGAAGTATGGGGTCCCCATATGTCACGTCACCGCTAATTGCAATCGCAACCTTTAGTAGGTCTCTTACCACACAATATATTGGAGATTCCCTTTTTAATATTCACAAGGCCCATATGGAGGTCCCACATGCCATGTTATTAATCACAATCACAATTATCTGAAATCTCGCAATCGCAACTCTTAACATCACCGATGTAGCATGGTTGATATTCATGCTGCTAATGAAACTGACGTGATATAATATTAAACACCAGTTAATAAATTTGTCGGGTCCACAACTTCATCGTAATCGATGATCCGTCGGGTCTATAGAAACCGATGGTTCGGGGTCCACGCCCTTATCACAATCGGCGGCCCGCAATACTATCACAATCGGGGTTTTACGTGGTGAAAACCCTTTAAGGCTTGCGATATGAAACTTCCGATGTGACAGATGTGATATTCCTTTAAAGCTTGTTATATTGGAATGGTCTGGTCCGCAACTCAAATCGTAATTGCAGGTTTTGTGCAGGGGCATATAATAAAGTTGCCGATAAAGCGCCGATATAAGCCGCTGATGTGTTTTGTGGTATTTACTGTTAACTCCTTCATTATGGCTTCTATTCCGATAACTCTTCTTTGGTGGCTTATAAAAAACCACTCTGATGGCTCTAATGTTTTTATTCTATTTGTATATATGTATTTAATCCACTTGGATCTTCCATCTCATCATATCATCATATATCAAACATTCATCACTATGAGCATTATGATCAATGGCCATCAATAGGTAACATCATGTATCAAATAATTTGCCATCACAAACATTGTTATATTGTCATCAATGACAACCTAGATTAATTGGTGCAAATATCCCCAATGCCACTTAGGCCATGATGGTAGATGAGTTGACATCACTATTATTGAAGAGTCTTATCCTATTAACTTGTTGACGTTGCGATCAACACCCTCCAATTTTTTTCCTACACGTGAATTTTGGAGCCTACTAAGGATCTAGTGATTTGTCGTTGCATAGTCACCTCATGGTCAATTAATGTTACACATGTTTAGCCTATAATAAGCTCATGAGCACATTATTTTATGAAAGCTTGAATATGCATAGCACATTCGATCAAGATAGTGCCTATACAATGTTCAAACTATGTCGACAGTTAGTGTGCACTTTCAGTTGGCAGTGTCTTACTTTTGGTTGCAATTATATTTCTATTTTGGTGAGTTTTTCCAGCCGTCGCTTCTGCGCACCTTCACTTTTGCAAATGTCACTTACATGTTTACAACTGTCAATTTTTCCTACCTTCACTTTAATAAGTGTATTTTTCATGTTATCTTCGCCATCTCATGTATCACTTTCAATGTTATTCGCATTTCGTAAGTGTCATTTGTACTTTTCCGTTATTGCTCCAAATGTCGTCTTTTGGCATGGGAATTGTGCATATCACATAAACGTATTTATGGTTCATTTAAAGGGGTAAATTTGGTGTCAATGAGTCCTACTTATCATATATACATGTATTACACTCATTCCAAAATTTCCATGCATTGTTTGCACAAGTGTCGTCACTGTCGTAGCAAAGTGTACCTTAAGTGTCGCACTTGGAGGAAGTTATTGTTTTGTCATCGCATTGAGGGGATTTTGTTGTTTGTTTGTTCTAAGTGATCAATATTGTGTCCTCGATTTTTCTGAGTGTGTGTTCATGTTCAGGCTTTATCCTTGCTTAGTTTGACCTCATTGATCCCACACTTAGCCAAATTTTGAAAAAGTTCTTGCACGAGCAACTTGGCTTCACTTTGTTGAAGAATGTAACTAGTGCCAGTCTTCATAATTTTATTTGAGTCATGATATAATGTAATTATCAAAATAAATAAATAGTAATTTTATTATAAAATACAATGAATTATTAAAGAATGGATTTCGTTGTTGGATCAATGGTTTATAGGTCAAAGCCTCCATTGTAGGCTTCTAGGGTTTATGTCAAATGTCCTTGTCCATGTCATAATGGAATAGACCATTCTTGGGAATTTCCAATCAAGAAGCAAATTTATTTTGATGTAAATTAGGTCTTCTATGTCTCCTCCACTAACTTTTCCTCAAACTACACAAGTCAGCCTAATTGAGGAGAATAATATCCTATGTAAAGGTAGCAACTCGACCTCATTTGGAGCACTCACTCATCAAGTTCGATCTACAATTTTCTGGGACAAGTAAAAGTGTGAAATTCAAGAGATAAGGAGGAAAGGGCTAACAAAATATAAGTAGGTCTCTATCAAACACAATAAGTCAAAATTCTCTCTCTTTCTCTCTCACGTGAAGTTGGGTTGAAATTCTGAGTTGCTGGGGGCTGAAATTATGGGTTGTAGTTGTTGGACAAGAAAAAAAACTAAAGATTGTTGAATCATATTGGAAGGTTGACTGGTGGAGGAGGAAGGTCTTTTGGTCTAGGGTCTTGGTCTATATGAACTTAAATTTACTAATGGAAGAGCTTGATTGGGTTTTCCCTTATAAAGGACTTTTAGCCCTAGCTGAGAGCGTACTTCTAGTTTCGTTGATCTTCATGTTTTTGTTTTGATAATTGCTTGATGAAACAAAGATAAAAGAAGAATATAAGAAAGTTAATAAGAACACACATATATCAAAAGTAATTATCTACACAAGAAAATCTTTCTACCTTTCCGATTTTCTAACATGATATCAAAGCTAAGGTGAAGAAGAAGGAAAAAGGCAGATGCAAGATATATTGGAAGAAGAGATATAAGAAAAAGGGTTTCAAGGAAAAGTAGAAGATAGAAATATGACAAACTCAATGAAGGGATAAAAAAAATTTAGAAGGAGCCTCCAACTACATGGCATGAAAAAAGAGGATAGATCTTATCCTTGCTAAGCAAAAATTCTTGGACCTTGTTCAAGGAAAAGTCAATAAGCTTGCAGATGGAGCAGATAAAGAGAGATTTAGAGAAATTGATGTTAAAATTTGACAGCTCAGGGATGAATTTCTCCTGGAAGAAATCATATCTTTCAGTTCCGTTTGGACCACATATAATAAAATTTTATTTCTAACAATTCTAATATGACTTTCCAAAAATAGTAAGTCATATCTCAATTTGGAAGTGACTTTCCAAAAATAGAAAGTCATGTCTAAATGAAAAAGGGTGATCTTGACATATGGAATCCACTTTAAAATCAAATCAATCATGATTATACAAGTCAAGAATTAATATTTGTATCCTTACTAGTATTATTATTATTATTATTATACTATTATTTATAAAATAGTCTAAATTCATTCACCTTTAATGGATTAATAAAAACTAATTCTCTCATGAAATAAGTAAATTAATTTGAGAATATCTTACTTGGAAAATTGAACCTCTTTCTTGGAATAAAATAGTAACTCCACACTTAAGAGAATGTAACTCTCCCTCATTAATTCAATGTATGACAAAAGTGTAACTCCTCCTCATTAAATGCACTTGTAACTCCCTCATTCAATTCAATTTGTAACTCTCACCAAATACTCTCTTTCTCCCTAATTCAAATTGTAACTCCTCAAGACAAGTGTAACTCTCTCTCTGTATTCTTGGGATGAGTTACACTTCTCCTCAAGTAACTCCTCCCTCATGGAATTCAATTATCCTATTATTGGCTTAAGGAATAAATTCATTTTGTAACTCTCATTTCTCATCTATTTAAACAAGAGCAAGTGAGAGTTGAGAGTAACATGTTCATTGTGAAGAAGGAGAGCTAGAGTTAAGTGTGTGCAAGAGAAGTGTGAGAGAAAGTGAAGACTAAGAGCAAGGGAAGAGCTAGAGCAAGTGTGTAGGACAAGATCTAATCAAGAGAAGGAGTAGATTTTCTAGCAAAGAGTAAGAGCACTTCAGCTGCAAGTTGATATAACATTGGTGACTTTATTTATTTTCATTCTTTCTCCCTCTCTGTACTCTGTTGAAAAATTGAAGAAATATAATAGAAGAAGAATCATTTGGGTTTTCCCCTTGTGGGTTTTTCCTTGGTCATTGGACCTAACTATCAATGTCTCATATTTGTGCTTGGTTGTCTTCATGTGATCCTTAAGTTTATGTTCTATCTACAATTTTTGTTCTGAAAAGTTGTGAAGAAGAAATCTGCTTTCCAAGTAATTGTAACAACATAGTACATTCAGTTTAATGCAAAGTACATTCAATTTTCTGCAAAATACATTCAACTTTATGCAAAGTACATTCAGTTTTCTGCTAGATTCAACTTTCTGCAAAGTACATTCAACTTTCTGCAAAGTACATTCAGTTTTATGCAAAGTACATTCAAATTTCTGCAAATTACATGTAGTTCCATTCACTTTTATGAAAAGTACATTCAATTTTCTGCAATTACATTCAATTTTCTACATAGAACTTTCAAGTTTTTGTAAAGAATTTTTAAATTTCTTCATAGAACTTTTAGATGTTAACAATCGAACTATTGGCCATGAATCTTATAGCAGACGGAGTAAAGGTAATCTCATTCCATACATATCCAACATAGACTCCACTCAAGAAATGTATGAGGCATCTCCAAATTATTCACCATCACGAACATTGGTAAAATAGCAAGCCTCAAGAATCAACTAAGGACAATAAAGATGACAAGAGACAATATTGTATCATCATACTTTGTAAGAATATCTAGAATAAGAGATGAAATCCAAGCAATATATGAAGTTATACCAGAAAAAGAGCTCGTAATTTCTGCTCTTCTAGGTCTACCAAAATATTGGAGTTCTTTTGCATTAGGAATTAGTAGTTGGAAGGATACTACAACATTCGAACAAATGTGGAATGCATGCAGTCAAGAAGAAAAAAAATATCATTAGTAAACAACAAGAAGGAGGATGAAGAATAAAACACCTCTAATGCTTATTCTACTCATCAAAAGTAGAAGGGAACCTTCAAGAATTTCAAAGGACCAAAGAAGAAGGTTGACATATCCAAGATTGAATGCTACAACTGTCATAATATGGGTCATTACAAAAATCAATGTCCTGAGAATCCTAGAAATAAGAAGAGAGATAGGGAACAAATAATATCACCGATAAAGCTCCACTTAAGAAGAACAAGATTGAACAATCAGAAGTCAGATACTTATACTACTAAGTCCTCTCTTACATATCATTTTTGGTCTTTTGTTCTAAGTTTTGTATTGTTTTCCTTTATGTTTTGATTTCTAGTGTTCATAGGTGTAAAATGTCGTTCTAGAAAAATTTTAAATTCTTTTGATAAGTTGTAGGTATCCCTCAAAAGTTTGGATTAAGAGGGATTCTTCACCATTTTACCAAAAAAATATATATTTTTCCTTGTTTCCTCTTTTATGTCTGGTTTCCTCCTCATATTGAGATTTTCTTGTATTGTATACTAATAACATTTTCTTTATATTTTCCTCGATAGGAAAGCTTGCAAAATATAGAAAGGTTATGGAGGAGACTTCAAAAGAAGACTTGAATCAAGAAGGAAGTTTTGTTGCAAAGGAAGCTCATAAATAATTGATGTCCTACAAGGTTTGTTAAAGAACAATTCTAGTATCTCTTAAACTACAAGTTTTGATACAAGGTTCTCTTCATAGAAAAGGCATATTCATTCTCTTTTAAATTTTTATTTACATTATTGACATCATTATGTCTGGGGTTTTGACTCTTAAATATTCTTGTTATGGCAATTAATCATTAGATTAAATCTACCCTTATCATACCATCTCTTGTTTGATCAATTTTGTGAAACCCTAACCCTTGGGGTTCACTGTAAAACCATAGCCTCTTGTTTCTAAGGGCATGCCATTGTTAAATAATGAAACCCTAATCTAATTAGGGGTTGCTAATAAAGTCTAGAAATCCTATTCTTTTGAAGTTTAGGGTTTTGATAATGTTATAATAGAACCCTAGTTCTTTAGGGTTTGTTGTTAATATCTAGGTTATAAATGAAACCCTATATTTTTAGGGTTGTGTGAATTATGGTTTATGAGCAAAAAACTTGCAATATTTATAGTAATATACTAGGATAGAAATCCTAGGTGTATATTCTTTCACATGATTGAAACCCTAGTATGGTCAAAATTGTTATATATCTAACTTTGATGTATGTGCCTTGGGTTTAGGTAGTAGGTATGGATATTGATATGAGATGCTAGTGCATGATAATGAAACCATCAATATGTATATGTTAGTATGATATCTAGGGTATATAACAAAACCCTACTAGAGATTGATATTCTAGGAATTGATGATATTGTTTTTCGATGATAAAATCGAGGGCTTACAACAAACCTTAGTAGAGTCTAACATGTAATTCTAAAAGTATATTGTTGAAACCTTAGATGTATAGTACTATGGTTGTATTTTTCATTTGATAGAATCTAAGGCTTTGTGTCTCAAATATGAAGTTTAGGGTTTGTGACAAAACCCTAGCAAGAAGTTAAAAGATAGAACCCTTGTTGATTGTGAACTTAACTAGGTTTAGGTATTTAATGTCTAAAGCTTGAATGTTTTAATGCTTCCATTATAATGACATGATTTTGATATGGTTAACTTCATGCTTCTATATAGTTGTATTTGGTTGTGCTTGTCATTAAAGCTTTGCAGGTACATAATCTTCAAGATGTTGGAGATGTTTGTGATTGAAGCTGATGATGAAAATGATGTAGGAAGTTATAAGAATGATGATGATCAGTATAACCTTGATGTCATGAATGAAGCCTTGAAAGGATGATGTTTCTCTGATGTTATGAAGTTGTTGATATCCCTAATTTGAGAGGGAGCATGGACAGGAGAACAGGTATATCTCCCCAGTTGAGAGGGAAGGAATATCATGACAGTCATAATGAATACCTTGAAGTAAGAATTAAATTAAAGAATGAAAGTACTAGAAATAGATGTTCACAAAGACTTGAGAAGTACTGAGGTTGTATTTAGTGCTATTGAAGAAATGAAAGAAGAAGAAATCTTACGACAAGCTATATTTGGATAACTTGATATAAGTAACATCATAATGATTAAGGACCCCCAAGATTTGTGTTTACTTATATATATACCTGAAGGTTTATTACTAATTGGGGTTGTGATTGTGCATGATCTCTTCGTAAAACGGTTGAACATTTGAAGCATGCTTGGAGTGGCAGATATATATCTAATTTAGTTTATAAGGAGAGATGAAGCATCTTATGGAAAGATACTTGGGAGGACATCTAGTTGGCCTATGTTTTGATGTCTAGATCTTGAAGTAGGAAGGGTGGCATTGGTCATGGAGCTCTGACCTTGGATACACACCTAGTCCCTGAGCTAGTGGTAGAGATTAAAATCCTGATGGTACCTAGAGTGGCTAAAGCTTGAGCCCACCTTAGTCCCACCCTATTAGAGTACCATGGTCAGGTATCTAATTTGTAGTGCTATGTGTGTTGTGACTATTCATAGAGAATAGCATTTTGAGATATTCCATGTACATCTATATATATGTAATTATGAATACCTCCCTAGTTAAGAGGGGAGTGTTGAGGAATGTAACGAGTGTCGGTATTCATAATTGTATTTGAGTCCTGATGTAATGTATTTATCAAAATAAAGAAAACAATTTTTTATTGTTAAAGAAATTCACTAATTAAAGCATGGATTTCATGCTTGGGTCAATGGTTTATAGGTCAAAGCCTCCATTGTAGGCTTCTAGGGTTTATGTCAAGTGTCCTTGTCCATGTCATAATGTAATAGACCCTTCTTGGGCACTGTTAATCAAGAAACAAATTTATTTTGATGTAAATTAGGTCTTCTAGGCCTCCTCCACCAAGTTGGCCTAATTGAGGCGAAAAATATCCTATATAAAATCAAAAACTCGACCTCATTTGGAGCACTCACTCATCAAGTTCGATTTGTAATTTCTGGGAAAAGAAAAATTGTGAAATTCAAGGGACAAGGAGGAAAGGGCTAGCGAAGGAGAAGGAGCTCTCTATCAAGCACAATAATTGAAAATTATCTCTCTCTCTCTCTCTCTCTCACATGTGTGAAGTTGTTGAGATACTAGAAGGGTCGAAACTGTAGTCTTGAAGCAAGGATAAAATTATGAGTTGATGGGGGCCAAAATTTTGGGCTGTTATTGAGTTGTAGTTGCTAGACAAGAGAATACTACTGAAGATCAGTGGAGAAGGAAGGTCTTTTGGTCTAGGTTCTTGGTCTATCTAAACTTGAATTTGTAAGTGGAAGAGTTTGATTGGGTTTTCCCCTATATATGGGTTTTAGCCCAGACTGAGAGCCTACATCTAGTGTCATTGATCTTCATGTTTTTATTTTTATTTTTTATGATTGCTTGATGAAACAAAGATAAAATAAGAACGTAATAAATCTAACAAGAACAAAAAGATATCACATGTAATTATCTACATAAGAAAATGTTTTTTCCTTTCTAATTTTCTAACACACTCAACCCTCCTGAACTACGCACTATGCAGTCTCATCCCTCAATCTCATCCTTTGCCTCTTGGAACTGTGCAATGCACAATTGCTGCCTTCCAAAACGACACACTGCACGATCTCACTACTCAATCCTGGCTACTTAATCTCCATATCTATGCAGTTCAGCCTCCTAGTCAACTTCTTTTGTGCACTACGTAGTCTCAAGCCTCAAGCCTCCAACCTGATTCCTTGAACTCCACAAATGCATAATCCATTAGTTGTTCTCCCTCCAGAATTGTGTATTGGGCAACTTCAAGCATCAAGCCTGACTCCTTGAGCCCTTCAAATGCACAGTCACCCTACCCTGACCTTCCTGAACTATACATTTCATAGTCTTGAGTTGTGAAACCGTGAAATCCCTGAGCCAATGTCTTAGTCTAGCACCTAGTTCCAACTCAGTCAATGAGTTCATGAAGCATGTTAGACTAGGAGTTTTAGAACTGATGTTGTCTTATCTTAAGTTTATTTCAGTTGCATATATTATATCTTGTCATGGCAGGATGATGATGAAGGAGAAGAGGAGGGATACCTTGTTAGGAGACACCTATGTAGCGAAAAAGAAAAGTTGAACATTGAACAAGATGAAGAGACACTAGCTTCCGTCAGAAGATCAAAGATAAGGATCACATGAAAACTCCATATCAATCAACCCATTCGAGGATGAATACAAATCACATGAAAGATCCATCATGAATATGCAAAGAAAGCATCAAAAGAAGCAACTTGGCAATGCTACATCATCATGATACATCATCATGAAGTTCCATGTCATCATTGGCAAGAATCATCTCCAGAGTCACATGTGTCATAGTGTCTTCCCACATCATTTGTGGAAAGTAATGATGTAATTTTCAAAAATGAGGAAATGTAAATATGTGTGGAATACGAAGGGTTGCACATGGAATATAAAGAGTCACTATTGTGTTCTAAGGTCATATAGAAGCTCAAATGTCATGTAATAATTCGAAAATTCATTGTAGAAGCTCAAGAGTCATGAGGGAGATCGAGAGTCACATGGGAGGTGAAGAGTCACCTCATTTGTTACAAATACACCCTCATAACGTAAAAAAAGGAGAATTTTTGGACTTGTACTTTCACCTTAGCTATTCTAGCATTGGCATAGGAGAGAAGATATTTCTTTGGATAAGCAAGTGGTGACTTAAATTTCCACTATTGGGGCTAGTGTGGCGACATTGTACTTCTATATCTTGTCACTTCCACTTAATATATAAAGCCTAAATGAGGAAACACATTTTCATGCATGTACCATGAATATCGTAGCACTATTCTTTAGATTTTTGTGGTATGTGTTTCGTTCATATGTACTAAGGAAATTGAAATATTTCGGTGGCTTTGGTACTTATCCTGTTGGAGGTGTGTTCTATTTGGTTTTATGATCATGGTTTGCTTGTGAACTACTTTGCAGACTAACCTGTGATCTTCTTATTGTTTTGTGTGTCTCTTTTAGGTTGACATTTTTAATTTTCTTCTAGAGGCTCACTCTCTTGCTCCCTGCTATGAAAGAACCTTGTATACATCACAATTGTATGCCCCATAGTGTCAACTTGCTTGTTGGAAAGAACATTTGTATAACCTCTTATGTTAATAATGGAAACCAAGGAAAATCCCTAAGGATAATGGAAACCAACTGTATTTCTGGATGGGGGTCATAATCCAAATGGTGTGAGGTCTAATTGGGACTTCACATCGAGGAAACCCCTTTGGTAGATGTATTTCCAACACCGTAAATAGTTGGTGCTATAAGGAGGGAAAAATGACAAGTTGTGCCCGTTGAGTCTGTTTGAATCTCTAATCTTACATGGTTCTTTCCAAAATCATAATCCCATAATGTTTCTCTAACCTATATCCTAGTAAACTTTTCATCTCCAAGGAACAATTTCATGACTTATCTCAATTCAGGTTTGAAGGTGAGGGTGGTACATTCCTAGCCAAACATATATACGATTTTCTTAGTTTTTGTAAATCTAATGAAATTGATGATGAAGATGTCATTTGTATATTATTCACCCTCACTCTTGAAGGTCAAGTTAAGAATTGGTGTCAGAATTTACCATGCATTCCCATTCATTCATTCGATGAATTTCTCAAGGATATTTATCAAGCCTTTGAAAGGTATGATTATCAAGATGTATGTAATGGGATTGATCTACTCACAAAGAAATTTGGTGAATCTGTAGAGGATTTTCTTAATCAGTTTTTTCACCTTTGCTATGCATTAGGGGAATTTTGAGGTCTAAAATGGGGCTCCTAAGGAACTTATAAAATAATAGTGGAAATAATAAAATAAGATTAGATTACATCACCAAAGTTTAACGGGAGAAAAGAAAAAACTATTTTTTCAACTTGTATTTTCAACTTATCTCCCTATGGGTTTACTCAAATTTCGAGCAGAAAAACTCGTTGGATGCAAAATTTATTCCTCATCCAAGGAGTACCCATTTCACATACTTTTTATTTACCCTACTACACAAAAAATGAGAAATACATAAAAAACATGATTGTAATCACGTTCTTTCATGTATTTCTCATTTTTCGTGTAGCATGGTCCATCGAAAGTATGCAACATGGGTGCTCCTTGGATGAGGAATTAATTTTTTCATCCAAAGAGTACTCTAGCTAAAAATTTGGGTAAAACCTTAGGGAGATAAGTTTAAAATACGAGTTGAAAAAGTAGTTTTATTATTTTTTAATCTTTTTACTTTTTTACTCCAAAAATGGTGAATCATCCCCCATGGTTGATATCGCCATCATAAATCCTATTGGTTCTTATAAAGTTTATTTTGGTTGTACATTTTTCCTAGGAGGCCCATTTTAGACCTCAAAATCCCCTAATGAATTTCCCGAGGGAGTGATTGATTCATATTTTACTAGTGAAAAGTTTCAGAGCTTGGTTCTTCTCTATGTGAAATCATTTGCATCAGAACCCTTCGATGATTCTTCTCCCCCAACTTATGTTGATCATTATATACCTCAAATTGGTGAGGAGGAACCTACTATTCTGTTTGTTCCTTGTCCTCCTCCTTTTCTAGTACCAATTTGGGTGCCTCCTGCTATGAGTTAAAGTTTGGAAATATGAAAATTGAATTGTTGATCAGTCCATTCAACCTCCACCCAATTCCCATGATTCAGATCCTATTGATGAGAACTTGGAATGGTTTAGCAATTACGTAGAGTCTGAAGTAAAAGTTAATCCCTTAGTTTTTCAAGATCGCATTATTATACATACTGCTAATCTTGAATTTGATCCAATTGAGAACATAAATTCCTCAACGGATACTTTTCAACCTCTACCATCTACATCTCATGACTCCTTGTTTCATAATCCACTTAATCAATATACCTCATCTTTTAATGATATTCAACCTATTGTTTCAAGCAACAAGAACAAGGTAGTTTCATTTCACAGGTAGAGGAGAAAAGTGTTGAAGACATGTTCCATATTTCCTCCCTCTTTCAGGATGAAAACCTTGCATTTTTAGTTGACTGATCTTGTGATATTGATAAACTGTAAAATGATTTAAAATCCTTCATTAAAGTTCATACTTTGGACAACCATCACCATGACATCCCTGCTTCCATTAACATGTGTGGTGATGGATATCTAAGTGCATCTAATGATATATTTTCTTATGTTGAAGGCTTAGATTTGCAAAGCATCGATTCATAACTTGTTTATCATAGATTTCAATATTCATTTATGCGATGGGAGTCTCTTTCATTTCATAATGATTATAAAATTTCTTCAAGACATGCATCTTCAAATATCAAATCTAAAGAAATATGTTTTCAGGCTTTTGAATCTTTGGTATACCCTATTGAAGAAATGAATGATCAATTGGAATGTTGCACTGATATGCCTATTTTCGATCAGTATGATGATGAAGATAATCTCATGGATCATAAAATGCATGTTGATCTGTTGCTCTTACAAGATCAATATGATTTTACAACTGGTGTTTCTCCTCTTGAGTCTTTTCATATTTCCTCATCTATGACACATTACTCATTATACCTAGATATGTGTGATAAGTTTGTTATACCAACATATATTTATCCGACTGATCATGGTCACAATAAGGTATGGGATGGTGTGGCCCTACAATCAGAGGATCAAAAGATTGAATCTATTATTCATGATTTATTCAATTGTAAATATTTTATTAGTCACGAGGAATATGTTACAATTCTAAATGATCGAGGGAGTTTTTCGATTAATGCATATCAGTTTTCCATCCATCAAGAATCTGATATGTCTAATCTTGAGTCTGGTTAAACCAGTGGAATTAACAATATTTTCATTGATACATCTGATGACAATGGTGCATATGTACTTGCTTATTTTTCTAAGCCACCCAAATTTGATTATCCACCATCAGAAAGTTCAGAAACCTGTCAGGAAGTCGAGGCACTTCAACTCCCGTTGATGGTTATGTCAGGTTCTCACAATCCTATTGACGTCTCCAAACTAATTTGATCCATATTTTCATGCATATTTCTTTCTTTAACATCTATCCACTTGTTGTGAGTTCATTCTTTAAGGAATTTCGACATTTTCAAATTGATCTTAACGATATTCAAGGTAATGTTTTTTATCATATGAAATATTCTTGTTTTGTTAATATTTCATCATCATGTGAATCCCTTGCATCACACTCAAAGTTGGAAAGCACATCTCTCATGGATCCCCATAGTTTCAAAGCCTGCCATTTTGTTTATCAAGATAAACGTAATTCTAGGTTAAAGGATATATCTTTGTCAAACACTTCCAAGATCAATCACCTTCTTATCAATTTCATGTATTTCATGGATCTAATCATCTTTTTCACACAGATTCTGTTCTTGAGTGATGGTAAATGCTTGATTCAATCGACAAATCAAGACCCTTGTGTGGTTATGAATACCTGGTTTGATTTGACCCTTGCTTCAATCTTTCACCAGCCTGGTATATTAATTGGTTTCCTGAATTTGTGATGTCAATGATTGTTTTAAATACCTTAATATTTCATATTATTGGCATGATGTCTAATTAGTTACAAAGTAAACCAATGGAGAATCAAGGATCTTATAGTCACCAATCTCGTCATAGTCATCTTACATTGATTAATTTTGTTGAATTAAGTGATCTTCATGGTTTATCATTTCACGAGTCATATGCTTGTCAGATAATTGAGGCACTTCAACATGAGCTAATGGTTATGTCAGGTTCTCACCATCTTGACAAGGCTGCTGAACAAGATCAAATCAAATTCCGCTCAGAATATTCCCTTTGCAATTTGGATGCGCTAATTGAAAATTCATTTTCTCATGAATATCAAGGTTTTCAAATTGATTGTTATAAATATCAAGATCCAATTGTCGAATGGTCAGAGTAGTCTTGCATCGCAATCTTCGTCGCAAATAATAAGTTTCGATCTTTTTTGGTGTTTGCAAAAAATAAAAACATGAATGAATGTACTTCCATGAGTAGCCTTCAAGGTTTGTATGATCATAATTTCAAGCAACAAGGTAAAGTTCGAAACTGGTTAAAGCTAGTAAGTAGGGCACATCTTTCTATTGATAAGCAAGATCTTCAATTCATTATGCAGGTTTGTCAAGTTATAGTATTTTTTTTTGCACAATGTTTTATACTACTTTTAATTGCTTTTATCTTTGTGATTACAAGCCGAGAGTGGTTACAGGGCGCTACATTGGAAATCCATTATACTTAGACCTTACCTTCTAGATGGTTAAATTAGGAGTAGGTTCGTGACATGTTAGTTTTACTTGCACACTCATCCCTACATTTTTCCTCTTATCTAGTCATTTGCATTTGTTTGTCTATTTTGTTTGTATACCATGTTTCTTTTTAGTCAAGGTTTACTTCCGCCTTGATTTTTATTTTTCTTTCTATCATGTCTTGTCTTTCTTTCGACTTTGCATGAAAATGCTCTCACTTGGCTTGAAAGACAATGTGGAAAAACTTGAAAAGGGAAATTGTGACGATGAACAATGCTTGGCTTATCTGTTATTCTCTTCTTTAAATATCTTTAAATTGAATGATGTTTGAATGGAAATATCCATTCGAACGGAAAGCCTATGGTCAAACCATAAAATTCATATCTATTCTAGGATCTTCATTCCTTGACTCAATGTTGTAATTAAACGATGTTCTTCTCACCGATCCAATCGAGTAGAAGAAGGGAAGGGGAAAACAATAGTGAGAAAACCAATATTAGAGGTATATATAACCTTCTCTGAAGGAACAACCTTTTCTACTCTCAATAAGTCAGGATCCCTCTTCTGCCCCATGGAATAATAAGTGTCAAAGCACAGTTCTCTAAATAAATAAATAAAGGGTGAAAGAAGAGAAAGGCTTCCTGTGCAGAGAGGTTAAGAAATTAACTTCGTCGGGGTAATGCTTGGGCTCACTAGTAGTGAAGAAATTATTTTGTTCTTGTAGTGACTCTGTTGGGGTACTTTCTGAGACTGCTGGCAACAGAGCAACACCAGAGATGGAAACTAAGACTCTAATTATCTCAAACTTGAAATTTATATTACCCTTCTCCTAAGTTGAAACAATTGTGATCTGGAAATATTTGTGAATGTGTTTAGTCGAGGAAAGGAATAGAGGAGACTATATCCATAACAAGGTCAAATGGGGAAGCCAAGGTAATCCATGAGATGAATCACTATTTGTTGAAATACTAAGACCTTGCACTTAAGGATAGAACCTAAATAGAGAAGTTGGAGTTATACTAGTGTGTCACTAAGTGTTTACACATCGATCAACATACTCCAAAAATTTTCCTACATGTGAATTTTGGAGCCTACTAAGGATCTAGCGATCTGTTGTTCTATAGTCGCTTCATGGTTGATTAATCTTACGTTAAGTGTTAATTCATCTTCTTGGTTTCTAAGTGTCGAAGTCACTTGCTCACACATGTTCAGTTCATAATAATTTCATGAGCACATTATTTTACACAAGCTTGAACATGCATAGCACATTCCATCAAGATAGTGCTTATGCAATGTTCAAACTATGTTGATAGTGAGTGCACACTTTCAATTGGTAGTCTCTCACTTATGGTTGTGATTGTACATCTATTTCGGTGAGTTTTTCTTTGGGTTCGTAAATGTCGATTACATGTTTATGACTGTTTATTTTGCTTTCTTTCACTTTAATAAGTGTCTTTTTCATGTTATCTTTTCCTTGGCATGTGTTGCTTTCAATGTCGTTCACACTTTGTAAGTGTTGTTTTCACTTTTTCCTTACCATTGCAAATGTTGTCTTTTGGCATGGGAATTGTCGCATATCACATAATCATAGTTAATTTTCATTTAAATTGGTAACTTTGGTGTCAATGAGTCCTATTTATCATATAGACATGTATTACACTCATTCCCAAAGTTTCATGCAATGTCACACTAGTGTCGTCGTTGTTGTCGCAACATGTATCTTAAGTCTCACACTTGGAGGAAATTGTTGTATTCCATCACATTGAGGGGATTTTGTTGTTTGTGTGTTTTGAGTGGTCAATGTTATGTCATCAATTTTTATAAGTGTGTGTTCATGTTCAGGTTTTGTCTTTGCTGACTTTGACCTCACTGATCCCACACTTAGCCAAATTCTGAAAAGTTCTTGCTCGAGCAACTTGGCTTCACTCAACCCTCCTAAACTATGCATTGTGCAGTCTCAACCCTCAAGATCATCCCTTACCTCTTGTAATTGTGTAATGTGCAGTTCCTACCTTCTAGAACTGTGCATTGCGTAGTCTCAGTGCTCAACCTTGACCCCTTGAGCTCTCGAATTGCACAGTTTAGCCTCCCAGTTAGCTCCTTCTATGCACTGTGTAGTATTAAGCCCCAAGCCTCCATATTGACTCCTTAAATTGTGCAACTACATAATCCATTTCCCTTTCTCACTATATAACTGTGCACTGGGAACTTTCAAGCCTCAAGCTTGCATCCTTGAGCCCTTCAATTGCGTAATCACCCTACCCTGACCTTCATCAACTGTGCATTACACACTCTCAAGTGTCAGTCCTTGCTTCTGACCTCTTGAGCTACACAACTGCGCAATCCTTGAGCTTGTCTCTTACTATATCACATCGTTCCAACTTAGTCAGTGCATTCATGAGGCATGTTAAACTAGGTTTTTTCGTATTGATTTCATCTTGTTATGAGTGGATTTCAGTTGCAGGTATTATATATTTTCATGACAGGATGATGGTGAAGGAGAAGAGAGATACCTTGCTATAAGACACCTATGTAGCGGCAAAGAAAAGTTTAATATTGAAGAGAAGTTGAAGAGACATTAGCTTCTGATAGAAGATCAAAGATCAGGATCGCATGAAGACTCCATATCTATCAACCCCTTTGAGGATGAATAAAAAGCTCATGCAATATCCATCATGAAGATGCAAAGAAAGCAACAAAGAAGTGGATTAGAAATTCCACATCATCATTAAGTTCCATGTCATCATTTTCAAGGGTCATATTTAGAGTCACATGTGTCATAATGTCTTGTCACATCATTTATGGAATGTAATTATGTAATTCTCCAAAATGAGGAAATGTAAAAACGTGTGGAATACCAAGGGTCGCACATGGAATATAAAGAGTGATTATTGGGTTCTAAGGTCATATAAAAGCTCAAAGGTCATGTGAGAAGTTGAAAATTCATTGTAGAAGCTCAAGAGTCATGAGGGAGATCGAGAGTCACATGGGAGGTGAAGAGTCACCTCATTTGTTATAAATACACCCTCATAACTCAAGCAAAGGGGACTTTTGGGACTTGTACGTTCACCTTGGTTTCTCTAGCATTGGCATAGGAGAGAAGATATTTCTTTGGAGAAGCTAGTGGTGACTTAATGTTTCACTATTAGGGCTAGTGTGCAATATTGTACTTGTATATCTTGGCACTTCCACTTAATATATGAAGCTCGATGAGCCAACACATTTTCATGCATGTATTGTGAATATCGTACAACTATTCGTTAGATGTTTGCAATATGTGTTTTGTTCATATGTACTAAGGAAATTGAACTATTTCGGTGGCTTTGGTACTTATCTTGTTGAAAATGTGTTGTATTTTGTTTTATGATCGTGGTTGGCTTGTGAATAATTTGCATACTAACTTGTGATCCTCTTATGCTCTTTTGTGTCTCTTTGATGATGGTACTATTACTTTTCTTCTATAGGCTCACTCTCTTTCTCCTTGTCGTGAATGTACCTTGTATACATCACCATTGTATGGCCCATAGTGTCAACTTACTTTCTTGTTTCAAACAATGTTTGTATGATCTCTTATGTTGATAATGGCAGCCAAGGAAAATCCATAAGGATAATGGAAAGCAATCATATTTCTAGTTAGCGATCCTACTCCAAATGGTGTGAGGTCTAATTGGGACTTCGCATTAGGGACACCCACTTGGTTGACAGATTTCCAACATCATCAACACAACTATTGGAAGGAGCAATGGCACTAGTAGTACTTGTGATACAATTCAAATAACTGGTGGGTACCTATATTAAATAAATCAATCATTGCACCATTCAACCAAGAGTGATGAATTTAGCTACAAGTTTCACTGACCAATCGCTGACCCCAATTCAAGAGGAGCTCAAGATATTCTAGATTCACATTGGATGAAACTTGTCTTAAAATGAAGTTAAGAGAGGTCTAAATAAACTGAGAAAACTTAGAAGTATTTCCAGTTTCACTTAATTAAAAAGGATTGTTGTTAAGGATGATGCATAGAATAAGCCATTCATTAAATCTCTACAAGAAAAAATCCACTCCAAATCTTTGAAGAAAGGACAAAGTGTTACACCAAAGAGAGAGAAGGACACAGTGCCATGCCAAAAAAGAAAAAAGTCTTTGACAATGATTGCTAGTATAGAGAACAATCAAAAGAGTATTATTAGAGGCTTAATCCATAGAAGCACTAGAAGTTTAAAGGAAACAAGGAGAAAATGGGTTTTCAACTTCGTGATAAAAGTTGTTTGTCTAATGTCAATAGTTTATCCTAGTTGCACAAAAATGGAAATCTATTCTCTACTGACATCTAGATTAAAAAGGAGCTCATCACCATAAGTTTGGTATTGGTAATCATTGAGGTTTAATCTTAAAAGTGGTAGTTGATATGCATAATATACCCACAATTGATCACTTTGAACCTTATTATTTGGGTTGGCTAAGTGAGAATAGGGATGTATGTTCAACATAAATGTAAGGTAAAGCTTTCCATCTCGATCAACAATAACAATGAAATTGAGTTTGTGAATAGTTTCATTTCTTACCATAATTAAAGGCAGAAGGAACAAATTCAATATCGAAATAGAGTAACAAAAAAGGTCACCCTTTTAAAACTGAAAGTAGAGGAGGCAAAAGAAATAAGAAAGGTATAGAAAAGTAGGTTCCATGAAGATATTGCTCAAAAGAAAAGAGAAATTGACGCCACCTTAACTGAAATAGACAAGCTTAGGAAATGGGAAAAGGAGAAATTTTTGGATGATGAAAGGAAGAACAATGGCGTTGCTTAATCAAAGACGAAGGAAAAAGAAGCATCGTGCAATGAAGGCACAAGATCCAAGCACCCGCAAAGCAAGATTGATGAGATACTTGATAGTAGGATCCCTTAAAGGCCAAATTGAAATGAAAGACAAAATAAGATTAAAAATGGCATCGCTCCAATAAATAATGCTGAAGGGTTAAAGGACAAGGATCAACAAAAGAATGTACCTCCTCCAAGAAAGAATGAATAAAGAAGATCATTCATACAAGACAACCAATTCAAGTACGCTAGTTTGTTTAATGGTTATTGATTTTCATTCACTAAATTTGAACATATGGCTAAGGATTGCAAATCTTATGACAAGTTCAATTATCAAGGGCACTATCAAAACCCTAGAATTAAGGTTGTAGGAACTAAAAACATAAAGTCCAATGATTTTGTCAGAAGAAAGTATATTTTGATTACTCCATTCAATTTTGATGTTGAATATTACGAATTCCATAAATATGAGCATATATCTCGTGATTGTTGGTGCAAGAAGGAATTTGTTTATGGACAACCCTAATATCAGGTACAAGAAGATCTAGAGAAGAAAACAAAAGTAAGAAGATCAAGAGAATGAGAAAATCTTCGCAATCATGCTTTCAGTTTTTTCACATTCAAAAGATTATGATGAATATATAATGGAAGATGTCCTAGTTCAAGATGATCCAGCCAAGGAGCTATTTCATACGTTATTTTGAGCAATCTAGATTGATGACTCCCTACCCCATGTTGAAGAGGGGGAGTCTAAGTTGTAGTGGTTACACTTTTGCAAATTTATCCTTTGACAGGTTGACAGATGGGAAACATGAAGAATTCATTAGAACAATAGTTAATCAACATTGTGTTCAGTGGAACAACAGGTTTTAACTATAGCAAGTCATAAAAGATATAGCATGTCAGGTAGGCAGTCTACTATAAATAATTGGTCAGGGGGAAAGAAGAAATTGCAAGATGATATGCATTTTGTAAGAATTTAGAAGAATATATTTCATAGGAGAGTGACCCTTTTCCATTGATGTCAAAGGGGCAGAGAAATCATGAAAAAATGATCAGACTCATGCAGCTAAGGGGAGCAGTGATCGAAACGGGAGTATGTGTTGCTATCAATGACAAAGGGGGATATTATTGAATGACATTCTCAATGATGCCAATGTTGGTTCTTGAACACTCTTAATTTACATCATGGATTACATCATTAGGAAACTTCAATCGCCAAGAATCCCTGGAAGGATGGAAAGAAACCCTAGAAGCCATGCACTTGTTAAAGTTTTTAAATATGAATATCAATATATTTTCTCTAGATGCCTTCATCAAATGATAGTCCTAGTCATGTTGATTCCAACGTTATATGGCATGTCTTGTGACTCCTCATAGTTGAGGAGATATGGGCAATAAAAGGTCAAAACCCCCATCCTATGGTCAAAGCTCCAACACCAAAATGATGTGACAACTCACAATTTGATATCCAAGCAAGCATTTTATTAAATATTGAATCAAAATGGTTGAGGTTAATATGGTTATGGGTGTTGAGGTTCATGTCAAAATTATTTTCAAGAATACATCCTTAATTGACCAAGTCGGCCCTAATAGCCATTTGATTTTAGTTCCAAAAGAATTGACTTTGAATTTTAAAATTATTTTCTCTCTCAAATTACAGGTGGGCCTCCTTATTGGAACCCTTTAAGCCTCTATATATAGAGGCTTGACCTACCCACAAATAGTAAATATCGCTCTCTTTTTAAAATCCTTCTATGGCCAAAATATCTCTACACTCTTATACAAATAATTTCTCTAGGGAATTACGACCCTGTGGAGCAGCGAATCTTTGTGGACGATTGTCATACTTTTCCTTGTTTTTTTGGTCAAATTCCTTCTTTGGTCTAAGAGGCAATTGACATCTTCATCAAACTCCCTTTTGAGCAATATCCATACCATAGCAATGGCATAAATTTTGGTTTCTTGTTGGGTTTGGGGCTACGTTGGGCTGTAAAATAAATTCTTGTTTTTCTATGGGTTAATTTGTGTTTTTTTTTTAGGTTTTGGGCTACTTGTTGTAGAAAGGTTTTTTATGTTTTTTTTTTGTTTAATGTTTACCTTACCTTTGTGCATAATCTATGGTTTTAACCTTGGTTTGTGGCCTTTTTCGTCCTCCTCAAGCCTTGAATTGTGCAATTCACTAGGGGATTCTTTAAGGTTAATGTACCAAAGCAAATTTAATTATATTCTAATAAAACAAACCTATTTCAATTTGTCCCTCTTAGGGCACATCTCTATGGCATTTTTTTTTACACATTCAACCATCTTGGATGCAAAATTGTAACCCTCCATTTCGCTCCTACAATTCACATTCCAAAAATAAGAAGTCACCATAACAAAAATCTAACCAACCATTAACCCTTTAAGTAATGTTATGGTATTTTATTAGGCTTGAGGGACAAATTTAATGCTCATAGTTTGGTTTATGAAAATACACCTCTTTCAGGACCACACTGTAACATTTGTATTTTTACCCTTTAGCCATCAAACTTACAACTGGAACAAACTCGACATTTGTGTGGTTTTTGATACGTTGTGGTTACCATATTATGATGCCCTAAAAGGCCATTTCATTTACAATTGTAAGGGTAATATTCTATTAGCCATATTATGGATGAATTTTCTTGTAATTAGAGGCAAATTTTATGGCATATTGTGGCATATATCATTGATTATTAGTAAAATTAAGCCTGAAGTTTTAATTAGCTTGTTCATAGCTTGTCATGTGGTGTGAGTTATGTTGTCAAGCATATTGTCATCAAGGGAAGATCTATGCACGTAAATAAGCCCTATATTGAAGCAATTACAGTGATCAATTAACCAATGTGGAAGACAATCCAATGACCAAATGTATTGACCAAATTTGTACCATGATCAATTGAAAGAATTAGGTACATCAATTATTGATGTTTGTTCTAGGGTTTATAGGATTTTGTTGAGGGAGGAATCATGGTGCATTAATAATTGACCAAAATGGTTGTACAATAGCATATTATAGTGAACATTTGTGAAGGGTGTTGTATCAATCATTTGTGACATCGCCAAAAACAATATACCTGTGTATTTACATTAGTCATAAAAAAAGTAGTGTAGGGGTTCCCATCTTTAGTAGAGGACAGAGACATCAGTGAATAAGAGCAACAGTAAGCTTCAGAGATATTTAGGTTCATCTAATTTGCATCAACAAGTTGAAAACATTACTGCATCAGTAGCATGGTTTCCTATTGTCTCAAGAAGAACTATTTTGAATGATTGAATGCAATAAATGAAGTCTTGAAGACATCATTACATCAATAATAAAACCCATTTTTATAGTGTTGCATATTTTTGAAATAGTGTTGAAGAAGTATGGCATAAGGGAATACATCAACACTTGAGCTTGGGTTGTTGAGGCTAAGTTTTAAGTTGGGACATCTTTACACACCTGAAGCATACATGAAGCAGTAGGATTAGTTGGTTTGGCATCTTATGATCCAGAATTCATTAAGATAGAAGTTGATACAACTTACAATTAGGAATAGATCAAACTTGTGGCATATTGGATTGTGCTTATGGGCACAAGTTAACATTGAAAGCATTGGCAGTTATAAGGATTTTGAGACCAAAGCAGAGATAGTGTATATTGTTGTGACTATGAGTTTGACCCACTATTACTAAGGTTTTCAATAGATATATTCATATGAAAATAGGTAGTGGTCTTAGTTGTTGAAGCTATGGTTTTAGATGCATATGGTTTACGACAATTGGAGTAAAAAAATGATATTGACAACTAGGGTTTTGATCGTTGAAAAAAATATTTTTTTGTCACTACTGATGATATTATGCCAATTATTATACAACAATAAAAGCCAACATATTATATTTATATTATTTGTTTTATTGAGCATGGGTGGATTCAGAATAAAAATTGTGAAACATGGTTCATCGTGGTGAACTGAGGTTTGGATCCTTCAAGGAAAGTGACAGCTTGTTGAGTAGGGTGGTGAGAGTGGAGTCTCCTTCAGTTTGGATCCTGAGAACACTTCAGGATTGTAGGGTGGTGCTAGGGAAGTCTGGATCCTTTGCAGGGCATTAGAGCATCCTTCCAGTCGGAGCTGGTAAATAGGGTGTTGGAGCATCCTTCTGGTTAGAGCCTGTAAACTAGGGCATGAGCGTCCTTCCAGTTGGAGATGGTAAACTAGGGAATCAGAGTGTCCTTTCAGTTGTGGCTGATAAATTAGGGTGTTGGAGATTCCTTATAGTTGCGGCTAGAAAATATCTGAAGTTGGATCGTTCCATTGATGTAATCTTGAAAAGACATATATTAAGAAACGTTCAGTGGTTTTTCTCCTAGAAGGGTTTCCACCTAAAATTTTATGTGTATTGTCATTGGTATTGTGCATTGTTGAATGGTGTTGATTTATGTTTTGATCTAATACTAATGTTAATTAATGCTCTGAAAAGTAAAAATTAACTAATTGAAGAGAAATATTGATTCACCCCACTCTTAGTATTTCCAATAAGCATCTCTTTGAATACCTCTATTGCTCTATGCACCTTTGATGCGTTTACCTGTTCATGTGGCTACATTAACATAACATTAATTCCCTCACCACAACATCATATTAAAAGTGTCTGTAAAAATGGTACCCTTTGAACTCTTTCACTTGAGGCTTTTTTCAGCCATGCATGTTTCTTCAACATGAAAAGCTTGACATTCTTTGCACCAATATGGATGTGGTTGATCCACAACATTGGTTGTTGTTCAGAGGTTTTTTATTTTTGAATGGACCTCAATAAAAACCCCTTCATTAGTGAAAAATTAATGTGTGTGCAATAGCCCAGCCTAAGCCTACGTTGACCTGGTCGTCACTGCCCCTGCAGATCTCTCTCTTGGCAGCCTCCTGCTGCTAAGGCCAACCAGACCATGCAGCCCTCTGAGGAGGGAGATCCTCACCCTTCCTCGTAGCCAAGGAATGAAGAAAATGTAGAAGCCTTCACATCTCTGATCACAGAGAATGGAGCTCCAAGGAACAGGCCATCAGTTAATAAAATTGTAAAGAAACTTGAAAGTATCCCAGAGATTTCTCTCCCTCCGGCCCTTCCAAGAAGAATAGCCATCTCTCTAGCAGAACGCGGACTTGTTGGACAGTTTATTGGGCTATGGCCTTCACCCAAATTAGTGCAAAACTGGGTGTAAATAAACTGGAATGCAACCACATAGGGGAAGATAACAATACGATTCTATGGAAGGGGTTATTATACCTTTCTCTTTGAAACAAAAGAGGACAGAGACGTGATATTTAGAGATGGACTTTACTTCATGGACTCCAGAGGTTTATACCTGAACAGGTGGATGCCAGACTTTGATCTGGAGATGGAAGTCCCAAATGCAGTTCTGGTGTGTGTCAGGCTCCCACATCTTCCTCTTCACTGCTGGGGAGACAAATCTGTAAGGGCTATAGGAAACGCAGTGGGAAAATATATTGATAGATGTGAGCCAAAATACAACATGCATGCGTGCGCAAGAATATGTGTGGAAGTAGATCTCGAAGAAGGCCTCACAGAGGCAATAAAGATCAAGGTCGACTAGTGGACTCACATTCAGTAGCTATACTATGAGAAAATACCATTTAAATGCAAGGTATGTCACGAGTATGGTCATTTTTCAAATAGGTATCTTAAAAAAATAGAGCATGAAAATGTAGAAGAGAAAGAACCCACATGGGAACAAGTGAAAAGGAAAAAACCTACCAATAAGCAGACCGCATCAAATATATATCAGTCCCAAGAAGCAAAAGAAACAACCTCTCAGCCTCCAGCGAAGGTTACTCCTCGTGATCACACAACTCTGAATCCTTTTGAGCCATTAGAAGACTCCATTGATCTGCCCTCTCCTAGATCCCCCCCTTCAAACCCCATGTCTTTAGCTATCATATCCTCCCCCAACCCTATATCCTCTCCACCTTCTCCCTCAGTGGACCACATTCTAACAAGAAACAAAACCAAAGAAATCCCCCAGGCCTGAGACCAGCAAAAAAAAGTGGGAAGGAAATCCAATAAAGAAATCAGAGATGAGGCAACAACAAAAGAAATGGCCCTAGGAACGCAACAACCAATGGACTCATTCCTTGGGAAACAAGTAAGAAGTCATGAAAAACTCAGCAGAGAGGAAAGGGAGAACCACACCAACACAACAGTAAATAATGATAGTGGTCTCATGGAATTTTCGCGGCCTTGGTACCTCCTTTAAAGTCAATGAAGCTCGAGACATTTTAGCCAAGGTACAACCAGACATATATATGATCCAAGAGACCAAACTAAACAAGCAAGAAAATCAAAAAATGATTCAAAAACTAAAAAATTATGAAGGATTAGTGTTAGAAGCCACAGGAGCATCATGAGGAATCAGCACCATTTGGGATAAAAGAAAATGGGAATTAATGACCCAAAAAATCAACAGACACTAGATTCAAATAGAGTTGAGAAATCTCAATACAAAAGAACAGTATAGCATTATAAATGTGTACTCCCCAAATCACTATAGAGAGAAAGAAAAATGTTGGAAATCAGTTAAAGAAGAAATTTCAAAGAGACAAAGTGGGAACTTTATCCTGGGAGGAGACTTTAATCTAATAAGGAATATAGAAGAAACATTTGGCAGAATCTTCCAAAACGATCCGTCAAGAGAAGCTCTTGAAGGAATAATAGAAGAGCACAAATTAATAGACATTCCACCAAGTAATGGAAAATACACTTGGAACAACAAAAGAATAGGGAAAAACAACATAAAAGAAAGGTTGGATAGAATTCTTATTCATGAAAGCATAACAATTGCTTATACCCTTGTGAAAAGTAAAATTGTTCACAACTCAGCTTCAGATCACAAACCGGTGGTGCTAACCTTGGGAAAGCTGGAAAATCAAGGACCCCTGAACCTTCCCTTCAAATATAATTCAATTTCAGACAGAAAGGAAGATTTTGGCAAACAAATAAAGTACAACTCGAAAAAAAGTGTCATAGAGTCTCCCCAATATGTTTGGGAAACTAAGCTAAAGAACCTAAGGATGCACTTAAAAAATTGGGCAAGAGAAAACGATCTCCGGGACAAAGCTAAGAAAATCGATTTGCAAAAAGAATGGATAATCTTTGCAAGGAAAAAGAGAATAAGGAAGAAAGTAAGCAAGATCACATTTAAGAAAAGGAAATATATCTAGAAATATATAAGCAAAATAGGCAAGAAGAAGAGGAAAGAAGACTGAAATCAAGATGCCTCTGGCTAAAATCCGGTGACAAAAATATAGCCTTCTTTCATAATACAATGAAACTAAGGAGGTCAAAAAACTAGATTGAACAGATTCAAGTAAATGGTCAAGAAATAAAAGGAGTTGAAGCAATAAAATATGCAGCCCATAAACACTTTAAAGAACTCCTCTCAACAAGTGACCAATAGGCAGCTAATGAAGAAATTTTACAACATATAAAAAAAACAAGTGACCAGCAAAACAAGGAAATAGACAAAGAAATTACTAAGGAATAAGTCAGAGAAGTTGTGTGGAATCTCCACCCTGATAAGGCACCTGGTCCAGATGGGTTTACAATGGCCTTTTACAGACAACATTGGGAAATTATCAAAAAAGATGTAATGAGAATGCTCAAAAATGCTTTCCAAAAAAAAAAAAAATATTAGAGGAAAACAAAATCCTCCTTCCTAGCCCTCATTCCCAAAGAGCCTAATCCTACAACTTTTCACATATATAGGCCAATCTCCCTTTGCAACTCGTGTTATAAGATTCTCACCAAAATTCTAGCAAACAGAATGAAAAAATTACTTCCATAAATATTTCAAAAAACCAAGGAAGATTTGTCCCCAAGATGCAAATCACTGACATGTGATACTTGTTCAGGAGGCTATTCATAGCAGTATCCAAAGAAAGGAGAGAGGAATGATTTTTAAGTTAGATATGGCTAATTCTTTTGATAGAGTTAATCATAACTTTCTTACAGCGGCTCTCAAAAAGTTTGGCTTCTCAATAAATTTCATAGAGATTATCCAGGAATATATATTAAATCCATGGATTGCTCCATTAATCAATGGACGGCCCAATAAATTTTTCCAAAGCACATGAGGGTTGAGACAAGACTATCCTCTTTCTCCATTCTTGTACATCATCATGGCTGAATCGTTGAGCGCTATGCTGGAAAATCAGAGAAAAGAGAAAAAAATAACAGGGATTCAAATTTCGAGAGGAGTCAAAGATATAAACCATTCGCTCTTTGTATATGATACCCTTCTCATAGGTGGGGCATCCTTCATTTTAGCAAGACGATTCAAAAAATTCTTGGATGAATTTATCCTAGCTTCAAGAGGAATTTTAAACAACTCCAAATGCAGAATTTATTGTTGGAATACCTCAACAAAAACAATGCAGCGTATCTCACAAATAATGGAAATACCTTTACTAATCAATTGGAGCCATTTCACTTATCTTAGGTTGTCATTAGCAAAGGAAGTGGTAAAATCAGAAGTTTGGAACAAGCAAGTGGGGAGAATGAGGGAAAAAATTTAGAACTGGGGAGCGATGTGGCTCAACCTGGCAAGAAGAGTGACATTGATTAAAACACTTCTCTCGGCCTTGCATATATATTAGTATGCAATCATTATGGCTCCAACAAGTGCCTACAAGCAAATGGAACTGATAATAAGAAACTTCTTTTGGCAAGAAGGAAAACAAGATAATAAAAAATTCAGCCTTGTTAGATGGGAGCAAGTTACGCTTCCCTCTGAAAAAGGAGGTATAGCAATTCGCCTGCTAGGACTAATGAACATTGGCTTAGGGACAAAAATTATCTGGAGAATGATAAATGGGAATGTTCACTAGTGGGAAAAAGTTCTAACAATGAAATACTTAAATTTTCATAGAACAAAGCTACTCACTGATACTATTCCAGATAGGCCATGCACCCAAATCTAGAAATTGGTTAAAAGGATAATTCCTCTTATTAGAGATCAAATATCCAAAAATCCAAGGAATGGAAAAACAATTTATATCTGGGAGGATAGAATAATCGGGAAAATCCCCTTAAATCAACAACAAAATTTAAGAGGACTCCAGAGATGGATGGAAGAGCAAAGTTTTAACACTCTTTATTCTATTTCGAATTAGGATTAGAATAACTAGGTAAGATGGAAAAATCTAGCTACTCCACCAAGACTAAAGAGTAAGTGGGAAATTTTAAAAGTTCATCTGGTAGGGGGCACGCCCATAAACAAAGAAGAGCAGGATGACTTTGTTTGGGACCGAAATAAAAGGGATTACACAGTGAAATAGGGGTAATACCTCCTCCAAAAACTTTACAATCAAAATGATTGAAGTCTATGGAAGGCAGCTTGGAAATCAAAGAGACTGCCCAAAATTAAAGTCTTCACCTGGACCCTTCTCAAAGGAAAAATTCTTACCTCTGAAAAATTAAAAAAGAAAAGAGGAATACAAGGGCCCTCAAAATGTGTCATGTGTCAAAAGGAGGAAGAAACAATCCAACACCTCTTCATAAACTGTATGGTGGCGAGAGAGTTCTAGAATCAGGCAACAAGTCCTTTGGAAATAAACATAAATCTAGCAATTTAGTTGACAACTCTTCTTAAAAAACTGGGAAAAAAAGCTACCCATATATAAAGAAAAAAAGGCAACAATCCTATGTTGGCAAATTTTGTTAGCCCAAAACAAATGCATTTTCAAAGAACAAAATCCAAATCTAGGCAAGATCCTAGCAAAAACTTGGAGCCAAGTTGCAAAGATAATAAGTACAAATGGAATCTCAAAAATGGACCAGAACAATTTACAGCGAGAAGAGAAACACTGATATAGCAAAGCAATGTTAGAAAGCAAAGCAAAAGAAAAAGCTATAGAAAAAAATAAAGAATTTCACACAAACAAGAAATGGAAATTAAGCTTGGAGGATAAAGAATTTTCAGAATGGATAAAAGAACAGAAGAGACATATTCCTTTTTTTATGGAGCTACAAAAAATAGCCCAGGTAAAGCAGGGGCAAGCAGAGTTATACTAGATCCAAATGGAAACAAAATAATAACCTATGAGTAGAGGCTGGGAGAAATGACAAACAACAGGGCTGAAGCATATAGCCATCTCCTAAGCCCAATGCTTTTAAACAAAAAATGCATTCAAGAACCTGTTGTGCTCTGCAAACAACCCCCCATTTCATGTTATTTTTATTCATAAAACATTAAAATGTGAAATGGGTCCCTTTAAAATAAAGTTGATATCAATACTTTTACTTAATAAAAGGTCCGATAATCAAATGAGCGCTTTATAAAAACCCTTTTTAAAGCAATATCCATTTAAAATAAATAAAGCAAATTTCGGTCATTGCGATAAAGCGATCGCAAGATTGTATATCGCAATGGCATGAGGGACATATAAAATGGCAAAAGGCTTTCCGCCGATGCGATATCGCATTCGGCGATCGGCGATCGGCGATATCCAATGCACTACCAAAAGCGCCCCATATCAATACCCCCGATGCGATAAGCTATCGGCGATTGGCGATCGGCGGGTCCCCTTTGTTTGAGTTACATTGCACATATGCCTTTCGCCGATGAGATATCGCAATCGGCGATCGGCGGGTCCCCTTGTTTGAGTCTTAATACACATAAGCCTTCCGCCGATGCGATATCGCAATCGGCGATCGGCGATACTCGATGCAATTGTTAAGGCGGACTTGTTATAATCCCCGATGCGATGCGATAAGGCACGGTTTTCAATAGAAAGCCGTTAAAGTGAGTGGAAAGCTCAATTTAATCATATTTAAGGCATAATCACACCCGCTCGGCCGCCAATACGTCCATTGCATGCGTAATGAGATCTCTCGACCGAATAATGATATAATGGGAATTTATAAGGTGGCAGGTTTTATACGGCCATTTAATGGATTCATGTCCTAAAATCTTTCCATAGATTATCTCTGCGCCTGTTTTAAAAGCTGAATATATTGCTGCGCATCTGTTCATTTGCTATCAATTGCAAGTTTTATTGCTATCTCTCTGTGTTACGCCAAATTGCCTCTCTATGCAGAACTCAGTCATAGACAGGAGTTCGGGCATGATGGGTAAGAAGTCTAAGAAAATCACAGGTGCTTCCAATCCGCCAGTCGCAGGACAAGCCGCAGCAAACAGCAAGAAATGCCTAATATCTGACACAACATGCACAGGCCTCGCCAGAGTGACTTGGCAAGGAACTTATGACTTAATTGAGGCCGAGAAACCAAAGCAGACGGTAGAAGAAGCTACCGCGGATTCATTAAAGAAGTCAGACTGCACTCTCAAGGATTTGGCTGATTCTTTCCTCCATAGGATAGCAGCCAGGGAGCAAATTCTCCCATATACAGACGTTGTGCGATGGGCGATTAAAGAAATCCCCATCATGGACAGAACTTTTAGCACAAGAGATGGAAGGATTTTTGGATTGTTCAAGCCAGAAGACCTGAGGCAAATGTATCATTTACCCAAGCCGGAGAAGATATACAATAGCGCCTTCTTGGAGAAGTTTGCAAGCGAGAACGAGATTGAGTCCGAACCTATCAAGGACTGGAGGCAAAATCCAAATAAACACAAGCACGAATCCTCTGGTAAGTACTCGGCCGATTCTTTGGCTTCTCCTGATTGCTATGCAGGTATAATCATGTGTAGATTATGGGGTTTACACTACTCTGCCATTTTTACCATTGAAATGGTTCCTCTTATGGAGGCGGCAGTCAACAGCATGATTATGGATTGGGTTACTGTCCTTTCGGATAAGCTAGCAGTAGCTGTTAGTGACTTTAGGAATAAAACTATAGTCACTGAGAGGAAAATTCCCCCATTCTACTATAGTGCATATATCCTAGATACCTTATGTTTCAATTCTGAATTCCCTATTCTTGGTTGGAGGTGGACTGCACAGGACCCCTCGCCCATTCATATTTATCATCGCAAGTTGTGGATGTCGTCCTATCAAAACCACTTGTATCAGATTTGTAATGGTTTCATGGTTCCCGTTTATTATTCAATTTTTGATAAACCCATTTCAAGGATCTCCTACCTAGCCTCTTTTGACTTGCCAGCAGTAGCTAGTTGGTTTGGTGAAGAGCATTTTACTTATATTAGAGTCTTTGGCAGCCAAGCCAATCCTCATGTCCTCCCCTTATATGTTCCTGATAAATTGCTAGCAAGGGAAATTGCATACCAGATTATAGCTGAGAGTACTACACAGACTCTCAAAAAGGAAAAGAATAGAGGTTGGCCTACTTTTCCCTTCAGATGTGGTGTCTTTACCCTGCATGATCTCAAACATGCGGAAAAAGAAGCAACAAAGATTCAAGCTTTAACTCTGGCTACAATCCCGAATAGAGCATTTGACCCAAAGCGAACTGCCTATGCCGCCTTGGAACATGCCAAACTAGCAACGTTTGATCATCAAGAAGATATGTTCGATGACATGTTCTCTTTAGCTGAATCAATAGGTCAAGCCAAAGAACTCGCCAAGATGAGATACAATGATGAAGGGTTAATTGAGTTTAATAAACTTAGAGAGCAGAGGTTGCAAACTCTGCCTCTAGATTTATTAACACTAACCCCAGCAGCATCGTCAAGCAAGCCGGGTCAGCAACAGACAAAGGAACCTCCCGCTACAACGAAGGATCATAACAAGGAGCGAGAGGAACAACAGAGCAAAGACCAAGAGGAAAAGCAGAAAAAGGAACAGGAAGAGCGGTTAAAGAAAGAGCAGGAAGATAAATAGCAAAGAGAGCAGGCGGATAAACGGCGAAAGGAACAGGAGGAGCAACAAAAGAAAAAACAAGAACAATTGCTGAAGGAGTCTCAATCTAAACAAACCACCATCGATACCAACGTGGGTACTATCACAGACCCTGAATTGCTAAAAGAATGGCAGCAGTTCAACACCATTATCAGTGGAGGGAAAGACTCAAAAAGTACCGATACTCCTAAGACCAGCAATATGTAGGATGATACCTCATCTCAGGTTCTGAGTGGAACCAGCGGCCCACCTAAATCTAAAGATATTGAAATAATTCCGAAAGATCCCAACGATCAAATCATTTTACAAATAGAAGATATTCCTCCTTTGGATGTCTTCTACAGCCCTAGGCACAAAGCGTGGTAAAACGATCATGGAAAAGACGAAGGCTTGATCAACCTTCTATCTTTCCAGAGCAAACGGTCACGGGCAATGTAGTGTGGAAGGAGAAACTGGATCCCTCCGATGATCTAACCAAATTGCACAGTACGCTGGAGCCTATTCAGCTGCAACCATCGACAAAGCATCGGAGGTAAGTCTTTTATTAAAGACTAAAGACCAAGAAATCTCCACGTTACAGACAGAATTAGTCGAGATAAAACAGAGGGTAATGCAAGCGGAGGAGCAGTTAGCGGCACAACAACAAAGGACAGTGCAGGCAGACGAGCAGTTATTGGCACAACAACAAATAAATAATCAATTGGCCTCAGCAATTGGAAGCAGAAAAACAAAGGATTGATCAGGCTGCGATCCAGAAACAGAACGAATTAACGGAGGCATTGGAAAAGTTGAAAGCAGCGAACGAGCAAATGGTGAAAACCAAGGATGAGCAAATCGCTCAAATAACATCGCAGCTAGAGAAGATTAAAGGAGATTCGTAGGTAACAGAATTCAGGAAAGAAGCAACGTTGATAAACAATGCGCTAATATCGCAAATTAAACTCTTGTGTCAACAAATCGCTCAAGCGGAGCCACTCTGC
>APFE030789721.1:87335-172844 GCA_000404065.3 Pinus taeda
ACAACCAAGTCTTGGTTCATCCTGATGACCAGCTTAAAACTACATTTAGAACAAAATGGGGGAGATACGCATATCAAAAGATGCCTTTTGGACTTATAAATGCAGGAGCGACTTTCCAAAGAGCTATGGATACAGCTTTTAGGGGATTGATTAATCGAACAGTGGTCGTCTACTTAGACGATATAACTGTGTTTTCTAAAGAGAGGTCTAATCATTTACATGACTCAAACCAGATCTTTCAACAAACCTTTCTGGTATAATTGTAAGCCTATGGGCAGAGTGCAAGGGGAGGCCACGATATTGAAGAATAGGCCTATGAGAGATAGAGAAGTCTCGATTGTAATGAGTTGTTCATATTTATATATATAGAGGTTCATTCGGGAACTGTGTAAGTGTGTGAATGAATATCGAATGATTGAATTACATGTAAACTATGAATTCGTAGGTTCTGCAATAGGGTTGCAGGCAGAGTTCTAAAGAAATACGTAGAGGAGAAGAACGATTCAGAGGAATCGTAAGGGATCATTGAATCCACTTGGGTGATCAGAGTGAAGCTCTGAAGAGAAGGTGATGTAACAATTCACAAAAGACAAGCTCAGGAAGAGTGTTCAGTGAAATAGCAGAAGACCCAGAACCTTTGAAGAAACCCGAACCATAAAGGGAAATTGAAGAAATAGTGTAAAAACATAAGTAAACAGAGAAACAATAAGTGAAGAAACAAGGAACAACGACTGTTGGATCTTGGAGATCAACGGCCAGGAGCCAATCGCAGAGGAGATGGAGGAATATTGCATCGGCGGTTTTGTAATAGTGAAAGTGGATTTCAGGCGGCCTCAAAACCGTAAGCGGAATTGAAGGACGAGCGCCGATTCCACTCATCAAACTATGCGTGGTAGCGAGAGGAGAGAGGAAACCACTTTATCGAGTGGTTAATCCTAGCGCTTGTTATCTACTCGATATCAACGACAACCATCAGATCTGTTGGGTGCATATTGGCGGTGGAGAATAGGCGCACAAGTTTAAATGGTCGGGAGTAATGTCAACCGTTGGATCGGAGGATACAAAGGATGGTTAAGATTTGATCAGAGGCTTTGGTGATCAGATATCGGTGAAGGAGTAGCGCAGTAGAAGTTTTGATATGGAAGGGCAGACCTGACGATAAATATAGACGCGGGCTTCTAAACTTTGAAATCTGGCCTTATGTGTTCGGGTCAGAATATCAATGTATTCCTATAAAGTGTTGTGCAAGTATTTTAATGCAAAGGTGTGATTTAAACGTTCCGATAGTCAAATCTCGGAGTCGGAAGGGGTGATGAGGCTTATATGTGGTGTGACCGCGAGGAGTGCGATACTCGATTGTGATAAATGTGACCTCGGGAAGTGTGCAGAGGTCGTATAAAGGCAAAAAGGTATGTTTTGTGGCATTTCCTTGGTAAAGAGTTATAAAGGGAAATAGCGCCGATGAGAAAGTTTATACGTTAAAACATATTTAACCAACGTTAAGAGAGGGAAAAGGTTGCATATGTGTGGTATAAGGGTTAGTGAAGGCTATGGAGGATTTTAAGTTCTGATAGAAAGGAATAATGAAAGGCTTTAATAAAGTCTTATATGAAGGCTCGAGGATTGATTAAAGTATCGATAGAAGGTTTAAAGTGGGGTGATTGAGTTCTGATATAAAATAATTGATGAATAGGGCCTTGACCATTGTTAGATGAAGAATTGAATCCTTTGAGAATTAAATACCTGGACTAATATACTTATGCATTGTAGATGCATACTGTGGGGTAAGCGGGGGTAACCCTGGCATCATAATCCATAGTCAACTCGTAGTCATTAGACATAATGCTACAATTGTCACCTACTTACACTCAAGTACATATAAGCTATCTCAATACATATGTGTGAGTAAAACCATCTTAAAACAAGGTCATTTCTTCAAGCAATCTTACATACACATAGTCATTTATGCAATTCATCAAACATTCAACCAACTTGCAAACATACCATGTTAAATAAATCAACTAGATGACATAATCAAACACTCAAACATCAAATAGATGACATAGTCAAACTCATACCCTAATGTCATAACCCTAACCATCTGCATAGGTCAATCCAAATTAGCATGATACATATAACATCAAGATATTAATGCTATAACCCTAATCATCAAGTTAACTAACATATAATAACAATAAGTTAACATATAACATACTCATCAACAACATATAACATAATCATCAAGCTAACTACAAGTTAACATATAACATATTCATCAATGACATATAACATAATCATCAAGTTAACTAACATAAAACAACAACAACAATGCGTACAACTACAAGTTACTATCATTCATGACTATCTAACACGTGTATATGACTACACTGATCAACTAGCATTTATCATATATGTAACCATAATAATATTAGAATGACAAACGAATAAGTAACCCTAATGCTTACAACAACCATGAATCACATACCTGCATGCCAAACATACAAACTTGTATGACGATATGCTCTTACCTCAAAGTCCATTATTGCACGTCACTTTAATGATCTGCATCTCCTGTTCTATCTCCACCAACAAATTAGCATCATAACATACCAATATCATCATGATGACTTAATTGCATGCAATGACCGCATGCACAATAACCTTTGCCATGAAAATGCATGCATAACAACATATAAACATCGACATGCATAACAAATGTATATACAACCATACACTCATGGAGACACATCCCACAACATAACCATCAACCTTCACATGGCGAGATCCCTACAACCATGATCAATACCATGCAAATGCAACAAGCACATGGACTACAAGCATAAGGAACACATACACAACTAATATGAATGCATGACCAACACACCTTCCATCTAGTTTGAGGGGTGAACCATGCTCTAATACCAATATGTGGTATTAGATATGACCCGAAGAGAGTGCAACCCACTCTGATACCACTCTATAACACCCTCCTCCCACATCTACCCAAGTAACCATTCAACCAGGGTAAACATGTGATGATAAGTTACTATGATATGATTCAAATCCCTATGTGTCAGTTAAGGAAGTGGAACCGACGAAACACGTCACACAGACCTTCCACATCAAAAACAAAACTCCCAGGAGCCATCCCAACCACTCAGGTAACTGGCCCCTGAGACCAATTGAAGTTTTAGTGCATCAAACACTTGGATGCTCCCTTGATATGGACAAGGGTGCATTTGGGAGGCTCGAGAAGCTCTCACAATAAGGGATTTTTCTCCAATGTTGTGTCTGCGACTTCGATATTTCTGCCACTTTTTCATGCCCAAATCCCAGGTCACTGCCCAAAACTCAATGACACCTTCAAAATTGAAATTTCACAGTGAAACAAAGACACATTTGCAAAAACATCAACAAGGACTAGACTAACCCCTACTAGCCATGATAGACATTTCATCAAACATGTCACCAACATGAAAATTATAGGTCTTACAGTAGAAATAAGCATATGGGTCTCATACTTATCTGGGAATCGCTAAAAAGCATTGATGCCTCAACACATTAGCTGCAATTTCATCTATTTGGCCACAGATACATTTTTCATTAATTTACAAGTAAAAAGATGATGAGATCCATACATCATGACAATCATAAAACTCGTTCATAACCACCAGATAAACATCAGAGATGTTAAGCATAGAACAACCATATCGACCACATAACAATAAGCATATTTACCCATCAATACCATAGAAAGAGCTTTTATTGCCACAATAAATATGAAATAAGTCTGGGACTTTCACGTACCACCCGACCATAGACATGTCTGAGCCAAATATCTTTTCATCTAGTCACCTCCGTGCCATATTCCAAGCATGAATGTGGGATATCATGAAACAAATCCATCAAAACTGAACCAGGGCTTCCAGAGGCCAAACCACCTCAACCCTCAACCAATGATTCCACTAATGGTCGGACTTCATTAACCATCACCAGATCAGTCTCTACCCAAGCCTTTCAGGGCTCTAGAGCATTTGTTCCAACCCGGCTTCCAAGAACTAATAACTTAACCCACAGCCAAAGGCACAAAAAAGCCATCGAGAAAACAAAAGTAAAACCCACAACACCATAACTATCCAGGAAATGGCAAGGCTAGGCAAATCCACTATCGATCTAGGCAATCTTCCACGCCAATGATAGATCATGACCAATAAACCACATGCATATGCCATGCATGCCGAAACTAGTGATGAAAACATACATGCAACTCAGTACCTGCAAGCAAAACCTGCTTTAGCTGCTAATACCGATGTCCACTTTCGCTTTCCTGCTCTTCCTTTGCCTTCTTGCTCCAAGCATCCAAGTATGCCACACTCTCCAAGAGTGCTCCAAGAAAACTCTAGGTGTCCAAAAGTATGAAAGAGAGAAAATATAATGAGAGCTCCAAAACTAAACTGACAAAAGGCTACACTAAGCAAGCCCTGCCCACTGATCCTCAAAAGCCTTTTTCAATGAGGCCTCTATTTTCTTCAATTTCCATTATTTTCCTTCATTTTCCTCCTCACGTGCAACATGTGACCTTTCACCTTCCTTTTCTCTTAATTTCCATTATTTTCATAAATAAAATGCCAAATAATGCCTCTTTGCCTTTCCAAATCCTTTGCCATTGCCTTTACCAATTTCCTTAGCCATAATAAACCAAATGAACACCCACTAGGATGTTTTTCCCACCATTCATCTTGTAATATGTGTCCCATGACCATGGTTTTATATAATTTTACATGGATTTTTAACCAGGGTTGTTACAACCTGCATGACTTATCCTTGGTGTATGCATTTGCATCTAGTGACTTATATTATGAGAATACTATTTGGGAAATGACTACTTGTTGACATAGATAAAGTCATAACTTGACATTTGGATGAAGTTTGGGTTGATATTGATTATGAAAACGTTTTGGCACAATAATAGATGAAGTCATGACTTGATGAGAGCTCTACCTTTCACCTGGTCTAAAGAATTTGATACTGTTATATGGTGATGATTTTGATATTGGTTCTGATATAACATTTGATAAGTTGACTTAGTTGATTTGATTATATTGGTTTAGAAAAGTGTTATGCTTGCAGAGAGTATTGTATGAAGCAAGCTCCTCGATCTTGATGTGTCCACATTGACAGTTATTTGGTGAAGTCAAGATGATGTGTTGATCCAAACCTCTACTTCAGAAGTGTTCCAAGGTATGACTTTGAAATTGAATTTGGTTTTATATGCTGATGGTTTACTATTGACAAGTAATGAGCCTCTGATGATCAAAGTAAGAGGGAGATGGCTTATGAAGCTTGAAATGATGAATCATGGCATGATGAATCAATTTCTAAAGCTAAGAAAATAAAATCTATATTGCAAAGCTATTGAAGTAGTATTGGAAAGTGGAAATAAAAATCCTTGGACACTTCCATTGAATTTCAAGAAGTTGAAGAGATATTGTTGAACTTTACTTGGCAACCGTCAATCATTGATGTTTCATTTTGAACAATCGTTTGTATATATACATGATGTGCATAGATCCTGATTTGATTCATGATTGAGTTGCTTCATTCACATTGAGTTGCTGCCTATTAAAAGTTTCAAGATGATCACATCGACATTACTTCTTTTGGAATTATTTTAGATATGTCAGTATCAAGCTTAGAAAGTATTTCCAGGTGACATATTTAGAGTAGATGTGGTGCATATATCATCTTTTTTAATGTACAACTAAAAAAGTAACTCACTCGCTTGTAGATTGCATATGTATGGTATATGTATTGAGATTCAAGAGTTTGCCCAAGTTAGAAAGATTGTAGACACTAATTGATTTCTATTAGAAAAAGTTTTGTAATGAAAGGTGATTGACCTCTCTAGATGCAAGGTTCACATATTTGCCTATATTTAATGTTCCTAAGTTTTTTAGTCATTGTAATTTTTACAAGGATATGGATGACAAAGAGTCCCAAACAAACAAATAGCTAGCATGTTTATGTAAGGAATTCACTCTCAAGACTCATCTATTGTGGACATTACTGGATTTTCTAATAAGATGGATGAATTTATTAGTAAAATTTATAAATCACACTCCAAAAACATATTTATGGAGTGTGGGAAATTTATGTGAGGTGAACATGAATGGCCTTGAAGGAATTCCATTTAAAAGATGTGGCTATAAAAAACAAATCTTTTTTGTTCCAATGAGCATAACAATGTGCAATGGAGACTTCTCAAAATTACATTAGATAAAAAATGATGATAAAATAAGACTTGCTTTATAAACATTGGATATATTAATGTTTCTCGCTCATCCCAATTCATTTAGTGCTCTAAATGAGGTAGATTGAAATGTTGTTTTTATGTATGGAAAATTATAAATGCTCAATAATCTCTTCCATTAGGAAACTATCTCATTTCTTTAATGAAGTAAAATTTGATCATTTTAAAATATCTAAATCTAAATTTTTATTTTTATTTTTATGTTTACTACTCTTATTAATCTACTTTACAACACTTGGTAGAAACAGTGCTTATATATTTGATTTTTTTATGGAAATAAATTAAAATTTAATATTAATTCTTGAGCATTTTGAAAATGAATATATTTTTCACATTTCTAAAATTAGTACGACCATATAAATTAAATGGTTGAGGAACCCTATAGGCTTAGAAAACCAAGAAAATGAAGACAATTGTGGTAACATGTTCGCAAGCATTCAAATTTTAAGATTAGAAGACAACTAAGTAGCTACAAAAACCTAAACATTTTAATGATGCAAATAATCACAAATTCCCATTTAAAAAATGCAAGTACCTTAATAGTTTCACATTTCTAAAATTACAAAATATTTTTTCTAAATTCATTCTAAATATTGTTTTGAAATATATTTTGAAATGGTGCAGTTTAACTTTTTGAGACTTTGGCTTTTTTTTGGTTGGAATGAGGCACTAATTTATTTATTTTGGGCGAAATCATGGTTTTTGTTGTTTAAAATGCAATTTTGATATATAATATCCTTAAAAACTCCTAAAACATTCAAATTTAGATTTTACAGCGCAAAATTGTGGTTTCAACAAATTCCTACTTAACACACTTAGAGATATAACTAGAAAATATCCAAAATGTAAAAGTTTTAAAATTTATTATTCCTCAATTCTACAAATTACATAATTGAAATGGAAAAATTCCCTAAATTTTAAACAAAATTAACTAAAAAAATTAAGAAAGGAAAACAAAATCCACAAATTACATGGATGAAATGGAAAAAATTCCTAAATAAAAAAATACATGTGTATATGTTGATTGTTTTTTTGGTCAATGGAAAACCCTATTATAATCAAACTAGCGGTAAAGACACACTATCATAATAAAACCAGTGGTGAAGACAATTAATCTCTAACTGGTGCATACAAATAACTCATCAGAAAATCACGCCCCTGGAATGAATGAATGAATGATATTTTAATGTCCATGAGACTAAAAATAGTCTATGGGACTACCAACCTCTTTTTTTTTGCTTTTTGCAATTCAATCATTTTCTTACTCAAATTGATGATGAGCTAACCAAAACTTCTATCAATCCCCTCACTTAAAAGACAATGCCAAGGAATTGAGGCTAACATACTGCCATAACTATCTCTGATGTCTCTGAAAGCATCACATTCCAAAATGAAATGCTTTTCCGATTCCACTGCCCTGGAAGTGCAAAAAGTACACACCTGTTCTTCCCAAACTTCTTTAGGTTTCATCCACCATCCCGTTTCACACCGAAGTTGATGTGAGTTAGTTCTTAATTGAGCAATCAAAATCTTTGCTCTCCACGGAATGTTGCCTCCAATGTAATCTTTTTGTTGGAGATCACAAGTGGGGTTGAATTCCTGAACATAGTACTTGTTCTTTCTACCCAACTCCTTTCCCCATATACACTTACATAACTTCTCCATGACAAAATTATTTAAGTCCTTGCTATTTGTGGGAGATGCATTGAGGTAAATATTCCATTTTTGCATCCATTTGTTGTTTTGTCTCATCCACAATTTCTTTCTTTCACTCATGCCTTCATTTAAGATAACTTTAGGCCATCTACCTACTCCCATTTGCTCAATTATTTTTAGATACCTTATAAGACACACCATGACAATTGCTTCAATAGGAGTTGCTCTCGTTTCACTCAATATTATCTCATAAAGAACAAAACTTTTTATTTTGAACTTGCTCATGATCAAGCGTTTTTGGATTTCCTCAATTTGTTTCTATTTTTGAAACAGGGATGTTGCTAGCCCACAATTCACACCCATATATATCACTGGACAAACTAGGAGTCCAAAAATCACTTTAATCGTTTTCCAATCCCATAACTCCGCCTCTCTACATCTGTTTTGAAGTGCATATAATGCTTTCCACCCTCCTAAAATTCTCTTCTTTTTGTAGTCCTCCCAATTAAGCTTGTTGTTGAAGTGGATCCCGAGGTACTTGTATTCATTTACTTCTTCAAGAATATTTCCTTCAAAGAAGAACATATGTTGTCTTTGCTTCCTTTTATTAGAGAAAATCATTATTTTGGTCTTACTAGTATTGACTTGCATTCCGACTACTTTACAAAAATTCTCAAGGGAATATAGGTGCATTTGCAATCCATGAGACAATTTAGCAATCATTACATGATCATCAGCATATAAAAGAAGTTTTATCAAAAACTCCCCCAACCAAACACCATCCCCAGCTTGCAGATTTAGCCACTCTTCCAATTTGTGAATATATAAACCAAAAAGGGTAGGGGATAAAGGACAACCTTGCTTGACTCTTATGTCACTCCTAAATTTTTTTGAAATGCCTGCTGAAGTTCTAATTTTGACTTTCACCTCTTCATAAAGCCCATGCACAACAACTTTATATTGCAAAGGAATTTCATGTTCTTCCATTCGACCCCACAACTTTTCTCTAGGGACTGTGTCAAATATTTTTTTGAAGTCAACAAAGCAGCAAAATACTTCTTCTTTGTCCCCCCAAACCTTTTCAATAATGTGTCTCAACATGATACCATGATCTACTACAGAATGTTTCGGCTTAAAACCCGCTTGCCCTTTTTCCCTCTTTTCTTTTACTCTTGCCCACTCATTGATTCTATTTTCTACCATGCCGTTGAAAATATTTGTAAACAAAGGATTGATCATGATGGTTCTATAGTTGGAAGGATTATTAATGTCTACTTTTAAAAAGGGGTATTGCTAGACTAGTTGTCCAATCTCTTGCGAATTCTTACCGAATGACGTTGTTGAATATTTCCTTGATGTGTGGTGTGAGAATTCTCATTCCCCACTTTAGATATTCTGCTGGAAGTTCAACCAAGTCCTTTGCCTTCCCTTTTTTCAATTGTTAAATTCCTAGCTCCACCTCCTGTAATGTGAAAAGATTTGTAGTTATGTTAATCGTGGGAGGAGGCTCAACCTCTAATTCTTTTTCATAGAGTTGTCTTGCATAGTCAAACCACTAATTGGCTGTAATATTATTTTTAGTTTTCTTCTTCCTTGGTTGCATGAACTCTCCCATCTTCCTTTGGGTTATTCTTGCCTAGATATATTAACTCTCCCGTCTTGTTTGCATGAACTTGTCTTTTTTCCTTTTTAAAATATGCTTATGTAACTTTACATTCATCTTCTCCTTGCCCACCTTTTTCAAGGTTCTCCTCGCCATTTTGCATTCCTCATCGAACCAATCATTCACAAGAAAACAATTTGATTACGATTTTCTATTTTTTGCTCTTTTGCACTTCTCAAGTGCTCCCTAAATTATATTTGTTAACTCATGACAGTTGAGGCTTTGGGGACAAAGTTTCTCCTTCTGAATTGATCACTCCAACATTGTTTTGAAGATAGTGCAATTTTGTTGTGTTAGAAGTTTTTACCCCTTGATGCCGATTGTCGAGAACATTGGGTTTTCTGCCTATGTTATCTTTCTTCTAACCAAGATAACTTCATATAAATTCGGTTATGATCTGATTTTAAGTCCCAAATATGCTCTCCAATCTTAACTTCATCTATCCTTTCTATTAAGCTTTGTGAACAAATAATATAGTCGACGACACTTGCCCCATTGTATGTGTTGCAAGTGAAGTTCCCAAATGCTTTCCATCAATCTAGACCATTGCAGATAATTAAGTTTAAAGCGTCACACAACGTAAGCAATTCCTCTCCCAAATGATTACTAACTTTGTCGTCTTTTGAACATCTCAACCATTGGGGATTTTGCTCTTCAATGAGCCAGATAGGATTGCGATCCTCTTTGCAACAAAGAATACTAGCTTGTTGATTTGTTGTTCTAGCATTAAAATCTCTCACTAAAAGAACTTCTCCTTGCTGAGAATATGCAACAATATCTTGCTTTAAAGCTGCATACGGATCTTTGTTGTCCAACCCCTTCTTTTGTAAGTTTGTGATACTTGAGGCGCAAAATAACGTGCTGCAATTCTTATGTGGTTCTCATTCTCTATTATTTTCAACCATAAATATTTTTTATTTGTATCTTCTTTTACTAACTAAATGTGACGACCTTTTTTTGCTTTCACTAAAACCAATATTCCTCTGTACTCTTTGCCATTTTCAGCTGCCTCGTTCCAAACTGCTAACTTCAAATAACCGTCAAACATAGGAGTTTTGCAACCATCATGTTCATGAGTTTTTGTGAGACAAATAATGTCTCTACCTTCTGCAATAGGCCCTATCCAAGGTCCCCTCCTCAAAGGGTAACCTCTACAGTTCCAACAAACTAGACTTAGGTAGACCTGAGTAGGATTTGACTGCTACGCGGTTTGGCACACAAAACTCAAATTTAAATCTTCACCCCTTTTCATCTACGTTGATCCTGTTGTTTTCCTCCCTATTATAGAATTACTTGTTTTTTCTTTACTATCAGCTTGCTGCCATGTTTTGCCATGAGGCCCAAACACTGCAATAACCGCTTTAGCATTGTACAACCATGCTCTTTTCCCTTCGTTTGCTGCGCTAACTTTCTCCACTTCTTTTCTTCTCTCTTTTTCTTGTTCGCTAGTTAAATCTTCATTTAGGAAGAAGTGTGAGCCTTTCAAGAGTTTCTTTTTGCTTAAGAGATGGTGTTTGTCTTGCACACTTGCCATGATGACTTTTATGGGTCGAGGTCTCTCTTCACATATCTTTCCCACCCACCTTGCTTGGCAAATTTGCCCTCTCCATTGTAATTTCTCTTTCAAAAAGTTCCTTGTCAAATTGAAAGTGTTTTAATTCTTTCCATAGTTTCTTATTACCCTGATAATAAAATTTGTTTCCCTATCTTTTCTTTCTTTGTGTTCTCTTTTTTGTTCTCTACCAGAACTTACATCTTTTTTTCCTCTATCTTCTAACCACCAATGTCCTCAGCGCTAGTTTTGATTTCTTTTAGAATGTATGTCCTCTTGTTCTCGTTTGCTTTCTTTTTGGAAATCACTGTTTACTGAACTATTTGTGTATCTACCTGAGTTGTTTTAGAGATTATCACATCCTTGTTGGCTGCCATTGATTCATTCCTGGTTTGCCATGCTGCCTTCATGTTTTCCCATTCTCTCTTTCGTGCCTCTAAAGCATTTTGTAACATTGTTACTTGCTCTTTTAAAATCCTATTACTTTCCATTAAACATCGATTTGCAAATGTGATCTCTGAAAGTTTGCGGTGTTTTTTCTGTTCTTTGGCTTCCAAAATTGTTTTTTCTGTTCTTTGGCTTCCAAAATTTCCAGCCTTGCCGTGGCCTTCATCAGTTCTTGAACATATAGATTTGATGACCAAGTAAGAGGTGTAAATGTGAAATTGTAAACGGTTGATTCTTCTTATTTTTAGTGCTCTTATTTGTTTTTTTTTCTCTGACGCTGTTTTTTCTCTTCTTTGTTCCCATTTAAAGCGGGCAAGCTTGCTCTTTAAAATGCATTGATATGGTTTTGCATTGACTCAAATCCACTTTTCTATTTTATCAACGAAAACAATTCTGACTTGGCTCAATAGTTTGTGTCCACAGTTCGTACGCGGGTAACGGGGAGCAAGACTTCCCTGAATTCGAACCCGTGACCATGCAATTGGTTGTAAACACCCCTGGTAACAACGTGTAAAGGCAGGCTTTCACTCAAATGCATAATTTCTCTTTAAAAAACAAACAACATTCATGACACAAAAATAAATAAATAAATTAAGCATTTCTTGCCTATTTCAAATTTGAACTATGATACAGGGCCGCACTTTTTCAGCAGCTCAATTCGATATTCTAAAGCACTGATATCTGCTGCGGCCTCCGGTTAAGGCAGTGGCTGACGCAGCCTCCCGCAAATATGGACTTTGCACCTTACCCTTTCATGCATTACGCTCCATTTCAACAAGCACCAAAGTTAGCAGATGATGATGGAGCCGAAGAAGAAGCAGCAGCACAAGAGAGGCCTTGTAAACAAGGTCACCGGGCTTCGCTTCAGCTTCGCACGAGTCCAGGAGGATGCATTTGCCTTCTTTGCTTCTCGAATTTACTCGTGGAACCCTCAACGCTCCTCATACACAGAGCTTATGCCGTCACCCAGCTCCTTCAGGCTCTGGACGACGTCATGTTCAGAGACACTCTATTACAAAATCACCGCCATTTTCTGGTATCTCCGCTATCGCACGCCATATGCACTTGCTCGGACGAAATTCTCGCCAAGGACATAACAGACGTGATTGTGAAGCTCTGTACGATTAATGTCTATGACGATTGCGCCGTGGTTCTCCAAGATTTTTTACATCATCTCCTGATACAGCTTGCTTCGTCTGCGATCGTCTGGACTCGGGGTCAAACCTATGCGGTAACGTTACTGCCGAAATTCGTTTAAATTTCTTGGAAAAAGTTATGATCGGTAAAGTAAGTGACTGAAAACTTAAATGATCAGTAAATTACGTGCCTGAAAGCTAATCTTTATTCTCTGGATTTATTGCAATATTGCTTCGTTTGCAAATTTCGGTGTGATATTAAAATTAACTGAAGCCTTAAATAAATCTTTCTTCTCTGGATTTATTGCAATATTGCTTCGTTAGCAAATTTCGCCGTGGTATATAAACTAACTGAAGCCTTAAATAAATCTTTCTTCTCTGGATTTACTGTAAACTATAGCTTAAAGAAATCCATGATCGGGGAATTAACTGCCCGAAAGCTTAAATACATAATTCTTTCTCTGGATGTATTACAAGCTATAGCTTATAGAAAGCTATGTTCGGTGAATTAACTGACCGAAAGCATAAAGAAATCTTTATTCTCTGGGTTTAGTGCAAACTATTGCTACATTTGCGAATTTTCACTGTGATTTATCTGTAAATTAACTGGCTGAAAGCTTTAAGAAATCTTTATTCCGCAAACTGTTGCTTCGTTTGCAAATTGTCGCTGTAATTTATCGGTGACTAACTCAAAGCTTAAAGAACACTTCATTCTCTGGATTTATTGCAAATTTCCTCTGTGATTTAGTCTCAGCTAAAGGTGACTTTGCTTGTTTTGTGAGGCAGCTGCATTGTGTAGGTCTTCTGTTGGAGTTTCACTGCAATAACTTTAATACAATGCCGAATTCGGTGAGAAATCAGAAATTATTCATGTTTAACCTCGCACACGGATTACGCCTTCCGAGGTAAAATATTTTCATCCAGTTAAAGACTGTTTCCAATATGTTTTTGAGATATTACAGGCCTGGGAACTTGTGATGTATTGTTTTTTTGTCTAACTATTTCTTGCTTCCCATCTTCTTTAAATGAACATGGAGTCTCTTTTACAGTTCCGTAGTTTTGAGGGGGGGGGGGCGAGGGGGTCTCTGGAGCTTTAAGTTCTGTTCTGTTCATTTAACATAGTACTATGTTAAACGACTTTCTTAACTATAAGACCATCTAAAATAGTGTGAGGCAGCTTTATATGTACTGATGTTGAATACCTTGTAGATTAATTCAGATAATAAGATATGATAAGATAAGATTATTAATGTCTAACAAATGACCACAAAAGTAGGTCAATAGGATTCAAGAATACAACCAGTATGAATACAATGTGGGAGTGCAAGTAAAACTCCTAGAGCATGCTGGAAATAACATAAAGAAAGAAACCCGCAGTAGTATAGCCTCAAAACACATATATATAACCGTGACAAAGGTACAATGATAACAAAATACTCGAGCCTATCAAGAGAGAGAGAGAGTTGATGATGAAGGCAGTGATGTCAAGGTCTCCTAAGTCTAATGGCCAAGGGCGAGGGGGGCGAACTAGACATTGGCTCACTATCAAAGTTCTTTGGAGCCATCAGGGGGTTCAACTATATGATCATGGGGGGGAATATAGGAGTGGGGAATACTCCTAGCATTCGAGGTGAAAAGAAAAAACCAAAATATATCTTTGGCTTCTCCTCTAGAACAAGGAGGTAATCTGTGGGTAGGAGGCACCTTGTTTTGGATCCATCTGGAGCTAATCCCTCTAATGCTCTGACGATGTGTGCATTGATATACAATTCAACACCTCCCACTCAATATCGATGATACACGTTGATCTCCCCGAGGGGGAGGTTGAGGAGAAACTCGAGGCCTCACCATCATAGTTTCAAAAACCGGCCCGGTTTGACTTGGAACCGATCAAACTAGCCGAGCGAATAGGGCACAATGTCTCGTTGGTCACCAAACCAAATTGGTGTACCAATTTGTTATGAAATGGGTATGAACTTCTCTAAACTAGTCGAGCCATTCATGGACAACAAGTGTGGACTCAACAAGGCTTTTAGGCCAATTAGTGTTTTTGCTAGGCCTAATACTACTACTACTACTACAACTACTACTATTGAGGTTGCAAATGTCCCTAATTAGTTTGAGGAGTTTGAAGAATCTAAGCAAGATGGTGATTAGTTTTTGATCCCATTTCTATTAGTGGTGAATCTTGTGATGAGTGATCATGTTGATTAGTGATTTGCAGTAGGCCAGTGGCTTGTAGCATGGTTTTTGGACTCTAGTTGCCATTTAGAGTCATTGATTATGTATTTTGCTTGTTCACTCGGTGCCATTTCGATATACTCACCCTTACATGGTATATAGATGAACAAACTTTGAATATTTTGTCCCTAATGGTTTAGAAACTTAAAAATTGTTTTTGAAATTAAAATTTAATTATTGTATGTTTTGTTAAATTGAGTAATAGAGTGCAAGTCGATTCGAGTTCAAGTCAAAGCCCGAGTTGATAAGTGGTCAATTTGAAGTCTGAGTTTTAAAACTATGCTCACCATTTTATTGTTTTGTGCACTATGGAACTCTACCCACTGCTTGTTGCTTCAATCTAACAGATTAATGTGAAAGTATGAGGTGATTATCTTGGTTATCCCAAGGTGGGGCATGCATATACAAACTGAGATTTGTGGTTGAAGATCTTCCTAATGAAGAGGGCTATGCATCTCGGATCTTGGTACTGGAAGAAAGTAGAGAGGGAGCCCCACCAATCCCTACAGAGACACTGATACTATCTTGTGATCTGTAATATCCCGTTTCAGGGATATTCTCCAAAACCCTAGTAACTCCAACCAAATACGTACAAATGAAATAATATTCGGGAAGCTCAAAATGGTAAAAATAACAGTGGTGCAATATTTAATAATATAAACGTGAAATATAAGCAGATACTCAAGAAATGCAGAGAGAAATGCTAAGCCATTTTATTATACTGAGCAATAGAATGAGTATAGGAGGTGATCAGAAAGATGGCACCTCGACTTGCACAAGGCAAGTGAAGAAATACACTCAGAATAACAAAGGAATGGCCTCTCTTTGATATGTGTCCCAGCTGCTGGGGAACTGTCGTGCTGCTGCTGCTACTGGAAATCAAATGAGGATTTGGGGCTGTTCCCCTCAGAAAAGGCTGAAACTTTGGAATCAGACTCCACTCAAGAAACCCAAAAAAACACAGGAAGCTTTTTTGAAATGTCTGACCCCCGGAAATTACCCCCTGGGGTTCTGCGCAGTCCCTCAATGCTCTACGCTGCCACTGAATGAAACTCTCTAGTAATCTGCCTGAAGCCTCTGCCAAAATTCTCCAATATGCAAGGGCTGATCCCCTGCTCAATCTCCTAGCACAAATCCTACTGCAAACCCTCAATCCAGAACTCCTGCCAGAAAGAACTGCGTCATCCCTCTTAGTGCTGCGCAGTCCTCCAAGATGCTCAATCCTCTTGCCAAAAATGCTGATGAAACTACTACAAAAATGCTGATGGAAATACCTTGCCCGAGCAGGCACTCGAAGTCCCTCGGGGCTAAGGGTGAGATCTCCAAACGGAGACACTCAATGCACTAAACAGTGCTGCAGACTAGCTAAACAACCAACGTGCTCTAAGTCGAAGTGACTAGCTCAAATGCACATAATTGAATGCCAAAATGAGGAAGCTCCTCTCTCCTTTATAGTCTTTTCCTCTCTCAATCCCAAGGCCCACCTTCTCCAGCGTAATTCCTCTCTTGCCACGTGTTTCTTCCCTTTTGCGCAGTCCCTCCAAGTATCTACATGGGCTCCATCTCTGCATCCCCCTTTAGCCCCCTTGCCCCCCCTTTAAGTCACAATGTTGTGCTACTAGGAAGTGACTTTTATTCTAAAAGTGAGTCATGTCCCCTTTCCCTCACCTTTTATTCATAAATAACTATAGAAGGCAAAAATAAGCAAAATCGAATATTCCAATTAGCCATGGCTAATTAGGAATATTACATGATCTCATAGCATAGGGGACACCTAAAAATAAGGTGCATCTCTATCTCTGGTTCCTGTTGTGGCACATCTAGCTAATCTTATGAGACCATTGTATATGGTGGTCCATCTCCATTTGAAGTTGATGAGGACCCGATGTTGTCCCAAAGGGATCTCGAGCAAGTGCATTCAATGCTTAAAGGGGCATACAATGATGCCATCTTGTAGCTCCAAAGTTCTCTAGGTAGAAGGACATCTTTGAGCCCATGCTCATCGGAGGTGAGGTTAAAATGACCTAAATGTACAATTTATAGATATCCTCTCTGATAGCCCGATTCAGTGTTTGTGTAGTTGGAAAGAGATGGATTGATGCATCATAGTGTCAATGTTTGTTTCTCGGGAAGGTACTTCTGCATAGGCCTAAGTGTCTACGCATGCTGAAGTCACCTAATACACCCTTAGACCTTAACAATTACTTTAGTAATATAAAGTAATTTATTTTTATAAGATAATGTGAGTTAATCTAATGAAATGCAAAGGTTTTTGCATTAGTGGATTAGATGAATCTCAATCGTCAATCTCAAGTGAGGTGAGATCTAATCTCAACCGTTAATCAATTTGGAGATTAGGGTTAGGGATTCAATATAACTCAAGCTTATAGAAGAAGCGCTAGGCCAAGGGGGAAGACACACAAATAGCGAGTGAAAAAAAGACATTGAGAGAAAGACATCTTAGTGATATGGGTGGTGATGGACTTCCACTCAAGTGTGCTGGGTTCGAGGAAGGTGCTAGGGTTCAACAAGGAGATCTAGATGAGCCAATATTAGGGCTTGATCTGTTGATTTCTGGTAGCATCGGATGTGCTCTAAGCCTCAAAATTTGCAGGGAGGCTAGGACACTTGTATTCCAGAATACCCAGAAATCGTTTTGGGAAATTCCACACGGAGACAGTTTTATTAAAATAATTAATTATTTTTAATGGATGCCTAAGTCTAAACTTAGGAAATTAAAATAATTAAAGGGCATTAATAAAATTGGGTGTGAATCTTCTAGAAAAAGACGGAGATCGAGTCAATGTGATCTGAGCCATTGATTAGAATTTAATATGGGCCATTGATAACTCAACGAGAAGATTATAAGAAGTACTTCGATGGGCATTTGGAAGACACATTCAGTGAGATCAAGAGATCGATTTCTCAAAATAGAGTAGCGTAGCAGTTGCTAGAGGTCATCGAGGAGATTTCTTGCAGTGAGGGGCATAAATGGTTTTCCGGTTGGAGAGTTTCTTGATCTGGGGATACATTGCAGAGAAGGTAGAGAGAGATCCAGAAGAGGTAGTGCAGTGCCACGCAGAGGCAACGCAAAGCTTCAGAGGGAGTTTGAGATTCGGCTGGGAAGTTGAGTTTTAGAGCCAAAAGCCGGGGTGTGAGACCGAAGGGCCAGAGGAACGAAGTTCCAGACAACAGAAGATCCGTGGAAGAGGTGATGCAGGCCCTAGAGAGGCTGACGCAAATTTGCGTAGGCTAACGCAGAGCCAGCGTGGGGCCAGCCATCCAGGGCCTAGAATCTGAAAATTCCTGAATCTAACACATCAGAAACCCCTATTGCAATTTCTGGTTTACTATCTTCTACTTGTTCTTTACATTAGCAAATTATTTAATTGCATAAATATCGAACTAAACACAATTGCAACCTTCACAGATATACAGATCATGCACTGAAGTAAATAGAAACAATAACACAAGGGACACTGTTATTTCTGGACAATCTTCCTCGGAAAAACCCAACTCGGGAAAACCGTTGCAGCATATAGAGGGTTTGTATTATTAAGCAGATTCGTGAATACAACTAGGGTGCCTGAAATGGCTCACCCAACAGAGAATGTCCTCGGCAGTAGTACCTCTATCCGTAGACAAATATTTCGGCAAATCAGCGACTGGATGATCAACCCCACAATGACTCTAGTTTTTCCTTGTGCTGGACAACGAAAGTTGCTCCAAGCACTGTTCTGGAACTGCGTCACCCTCTCCCGGCTGATCTACTCTCAGTTTTCCCCATAGAATCTCCCCAGTGTTGCCTCTGAATCCCTCTGCATCCTCTGCGTCAGTCTCTACAGCTCTGCGTCAGCCTCTGTGACCCTCTGTGTCCTCTGCGCTAGCTCCTTCGGCCTCTACGTCAACTCTTCTTGGGCCTTCGCTGTCTCTCCTGGCACTTCAATGTGTCTCTACTATGTATTCTTTAGCCTTGGATGAATATCCCTTGTTGAACTGCCCCTCGCTGCAACTGATCACTAACTCGATTTCCTCAGCAAACCTCGCCCCATAAAATCGAATTCTTTGATCACTTGGTGTATCTCCAACTGGCCCTCAAGCCTCCTCTTATACTTTTCTTGTTGACGATTCAACGACCAAGATGAAGTCCCTAATCAACGACTCAGATTAGAGTTGGCTTGATCCTTGTCACTTAGAACTTTCTCACCCATATCATATTAAAATTTAATACACACTAATATTTTTATTTTTCGAAGTTTAGACTTAGGGACCCATTAAAAATATTAATTATTTTAATATCTCTTCATCTGGGTGGAATTCCTCTAAACGATTTCTGGGTCTTGGAGATCTCATGTGCCTTAGCCTCTTCACCAAATTTCATGGCTAGAGCACATCCGATGCTACCAAAAATCAACACTCCCTCTTAGCGAGGAATGTGCTCTAGGAATGCTTCACCATAGAAGCATCACATTGATCTTCCACATTGGTCCTCTGTGCTGATGCTTGGCCTGCTGCCCCACATCCACTGCACTGCTGCTTCTTGTACTGCTGCCTATGACATTGCCACTGCCACTGCTACATCTGTATTGCAACTCCCTCTAAAAATGCTGTCTCATGCTGCCCATAGCACTGCCGCTATTGACTGTTGCACTGCAACTCAGTTACCGAAAAGTAAGTAACTCACTTCACCCAAACACTGACAACCTGGTTAGTCGGGAAGCCTCGTGATGCTGAAGCTACCTCAACTGTTATACTGTGCTCCCTCTACTGCCACTGCGCTGCTGCAAACACCTATGTGCCTCTCGCACTGCTGCAACCTCCACTGCGATGTCTCAGATTTCGACACTCTATCTCTGCCATTGTTGCTTCATCACACCTTGCTCCACTCGACACCTGTCATCATGCTACTATCGTTAAGGGCTCCTGTAGCCATATGTGATCCAAGAGTTTGGGCACCTCAAGGATCCTGCCCCTTTTCTATACCTCTCAACTACAACTCTATGTCTCCTCACCTTTTCTCTAGAGGCGCTTGAGCACTCATGGCACAATCATCATCAGTCTCGACATCCTTCTCTGCCTTTGCTGGAGCAACCTTTGAGTCAGAAGCTTCTCCCTTGCCTTTCTTCTTGGGGCATTGAGAGGCATAATGTCCCAGCTCCCCACAGTTGAAGCACTTGACCTTGGAGATATCTTTCTTCTTCCTCTTTTGAACCCCTTGCTGTCCCGCAGAAGCTAGAGTTGCATTCTCCTCCTCCTCTTTCTTGATTCGAACTCCCTTACTGCTACTCCCCGCCTTGGTCAACCTCTTGATCTTTTCCTGTCGAAGAGCTGCCCACATCTCCTCCCAACTGGGGAGAGTCGCTTTGCCCAAAATGCTTTGGAAAAACATTTCCCAGTCCTCAGAGACTACATTCAGAGCAGTCCTGACCATAAACTCTGGATCCAGTGTAGACCCCACGGAAGTAAGCTGGTCGCGAATTCCTTGCAACCTGAGAAGGAACAAATCTATCTCCTCTCCTTTCTGCATCTGGTATGACCTCAGCTGATTCTCTAATAACATCTTCCGCTACACGAAAGAACGCTGGTATAAGGTGGTCAGCATCTGCGACATCTCCCTTACTGTGTTCTTCTCAGCAATATGTGGTATGACATGATCCTTGACCCTGTCTATAATCATGGATTTCGCCTTCGCCTCAACCTCCTCATACTTCTCATTTGCATTAGGGGTCAACTTAGACAACTACAGTTTTCAAGGCATAGTCCTCGATGCAATGGTTATCCGGGATTGCCAGGATCCTAGCCTTCCAGATTGCAAAATTGGAGGGCCCGTCCAATCTGTCCTGATCCCTCAATCTATTCACTGCCATCTCTGCTCCTCTTTTCTAGACTCCCTCTGAGTCATGATTTCCCTCTCGGAAATCCTCCGGCCAATTGTCAAATCACTCCTCTCCAATCCTCCTTTGCCGCTGCAACCCGGATCTAGATTTCTTGGCTAGAAATTTGTCGAGGTAGTGCTTCCCTCTACCTTGGTTCAGTCTCCTTAGACACTGTTCTGCACTAAAAAACAACGTCCCACTAGATCCACGAATCAAAATTTGCTCAGCTCCCTTAGCCCAGACAGCTGAAGAATCTGAGCCCTTCTGACTCTGCGCTCTCACAATGAGAGCTGGATCAGCTCCTCTTGGCCATTGCGTCAATCTTTCCTGGCTGAGAAAGATGACTTGGCATTGCGTAGGTCTGATCTATCCCCCCCTCTGCCTCTACGCCGACTTGGATAGCTGACACAGCTACTGTGTGGGCTCCTCCCAGCTACTGCATCACCTTCACCTGACTTAGAGTGCTGATGCAGGCACTGTGTGAGCCTCTGCATCACCTTCTCTGCACTGCATCCTCCTCCTTCTACGTCTCTCGCTCTGGATCAGCGTTGTCTCTTGGGACAACTGCTTCTTTGCTGCAAATTCTCAGATTTTCTTGGCTGGTGTCTTCAGTCACCCCTGATCTGCAATCGCTCTGATACCATGTGGAAATTCCTGAATCTAACACATTAGAAACCCCTATTGCAATTTTTGGCTTACTATCTCCTACTTGTTCTTTACATTAACAAGTTATTTAATTGCATAAATATCAAAGTAGACACAAGTGCAGTCTTCACAGATATACAGATCATGCACTGAAGTAAATAGAAACAATAAAACAAGGGACACCGTTATTTTTGACAATCTTCCCCGGACCCAATTCGGGACAACCAGTGCAGCATATAGAGGGTTTGTATTATTAAGCAGATTCGTGAATACAACTAGGGTGCCTGAAATGGCTCACCCAACAGAGAATGTCCTCGGCAGTAGTACCTCTATCTGGAGACAAATATTCTGGCAAATCAGCAACTGGATGATCAACCCCATAGCGACTCCGACTGTTCCTTGTGCTGGACAACGAAAGCCGCTCCAAGCACTGCTCTGGAACTGCATCACTCTTCAGGAACTGCGTCACCCTCTCCCAGCTAATCTGCTCTCAATTTGCCCCACAGAATCTCCCCGACGCTACCTCTAAAGCCCTCTGCATCCTCTGCGTCAGCCTTTACAGCTTCTGCATCAGCCTCTACGACCCTCTACGTCCTCTGTGCTGGCTCCTTTGGCCTCTGCGTCAACTCTTCTTGGGCCTGCATTGTCTCTCCTGGCACTTCACTGTCTCTTTGCTATGTATTCTTCAACCTTGGATGAAAATCCCTTGTTGAACTGCCCCTCGCTACAACTAACCACTAACTCGATTTCCTCAACAAACCTCGCCCCAGAAAATCGAATTCTTTGATCACTTGGTGTATCTCCAACTGACCCTCAAGCCTCCTCTTATACTTTTCCTGTTGTCGATTCAACGGCCGAGATTAAGTCCCTAATCAATGGCTCAGATTAGAATTGGCTTGATCCTCGTTACTTAGAACTTTCTGACCCATATTATATTAATACACATTAATATTTTTATTTTCCTACGTTTAGACTTAGGGACCCATTAAAAATATTAATTATTTTAATATGTCTTCATCTGGGTGGAATTTCTCCAAACAATTTCTAGGTCTTGGAGATCTCATGTGCCTTAGCCTCTCCACCAAATTTAATGGCTAGAGCACATACGATGCTACCAAATATCAACATGGATCAGTGTCGGTTCGCTAGTGATAGTGTGAGGTATTTCTTACTAATTTCTCTGCCAGTCAGATTCTCTGTATTGGATAGCCAGTAAGGCATCCAAAGATTGTATTTAGAAACTACTGCATAATAATACAAACCCTCAGCTGCTGCACCAGTTTTCTCGCATTGGGTTTTTTCAGGGACATTTATCCAAAAACAATGGTGTCAATTGTGTGTGTGGTTATTTCTTCTTGCTCAGTTCTTGTTTCCACATATAATTTAATTAATGAAGGTTGTAGTCGCATTTACTTTGATATTTACAATGTAACACAGTAAATAACTTGTATTAATTAACAAGTAGGATAAGTAATATCAGTTTGTTGCAGTAGGGATTTGGGTCTCCAAATTTTCACAGGGTATCATCAGATCGCAGGTGAAGCAAGAGAGAACACTGGAAGAGCCCATCATTGAAGAGGAGGAGGGAGATGGAAGCGCTGCGTAGGTAGCATATTGAATCCCCAAAGGGATTGCACAATATTCTCAAGGAACATATCTCTCTGAGTGAGTTGACAGAGAGGTAAGATTTCCAGTTCGTGATTTGTTAGTGTCAGAGGGAGTAGCGCAGCAACAGATTCAGTGTAGAGCAGTCTTCAGGTGGGACACAGTTTTCTGCAGCATTCGCTGGGTTAGAAAAGCGTTAGAAGAAGGAAGAAGACACTTTTTGAGGGAATTTCTTCCTCATTGAATTATGAGCCAAGGAATCCTATTTCTCAGTTTTGAGTAGTAGTAGCGAGGAGTAGATCTACTTAATCCAGCAGGGAGTGCGTAGGCTAGCCTAGCAGCTGCGCAGAGGAGAGAGGGAGCAATTCAACTTTTGTTGGCAGAGATGGCAGCTAATGCGCTGAGAGATCAAGATCAATTGGACGGAGCATCCAACTATGTGATCTGGAAGGCTAGGATCTCCTGCCTTCTAGATGAGCATGATCTCAAAGCCTATGTCGATAGTGTGTTAGCTCTACACGCCAATGAAGATCCACTCAATAAGTACAAGTCTGAGATGGCGAAGGCCAAGCGGTTGATTCTCGACAGAGTGAGGGATCACGTTGTATGTCACATTACTGGCAAAGGGATGACCAAAGAGATGTGGGATGCCTTGGCTACATTGTATCAAGCATCTTCCGAGCAGCGGAAGATGTGCTTGGAGGAGAAAATGAGATCCACGAGGATGTAGAAGGGGGAACGCATTGATCCATTCCTATCGAAGCTTCAAGAAGTCCGAGATCAGTTGGCAGCTGTAGGATCAACGCCTCAGCTTACAGAGATGGTGAGGTTGGCCCTGAATTCAGTATTGGAAGAATGCCAAGTATTTGTCCAAAGTATCCTGGGTAGAGAGAAATTGCCTGATTGGGAAGGGATGTGGGTTGCTCTTCAACAGGAAGAAATGAGGTGAGACTTAGTCAAGTGCAAACTTGATGGCAGCAGTAGCAGCAGTAGGATGAAGCCCAAGGAGGAGGAGGAGAATGCAACCCTTGCGTCAAAGGGGCAGCAAGAGCAACGAAGGTGGAAGAAGGACGTCTCTAAGATAAAATGTTTCCTGTGTGGTGAATTTGGTCACTACACTATGCAGTGTCCTCTCAAGAAGAAGGACAAGGACAAGAAACATGATCCGCAGGATGCAACCGCAAGTTTCAAGGAGGAGGATTTTGCCATGATTACCTAGATACCTCCAGGGGAGAGGTGGGGTGATCTAGTACTGTAGTTCGAAAGAACTCCAGATGGGCAGGATCCTTGAGGAATCCACCTCTTGGATTAATACCTTGCTATGGCAGCCCATATTAGAAGTAGCAAGATGGACCAGTGTCAGTTGGGGCAGAGGAATGCCGGAGTGACAGTTGTAGTGGCTAGGAGCGCCAGAGACTGAGCAGTGCAGAGAAGAGTTGGCAGCAGTGCAGAGTCAGCAGTAACACAAAGACTTCAGAGGGTCAGTGCAGAGACTAGAACTCCAACAACAAATGCATCACGCTGAACACCTTTGGTTCAGTATTTTGGATGTTTTTCTGTTGGAACAACAACAAAGTTGCAGTATAGATGCAGTTGGTAGCAACATGCAGAGTCAACAACAACACATATGCAACATTTGCGCAGTAGTTGGTGGGAAGTGATGTCAGACATCAGTAGCGCAGAGGGAGATGTTATAGAGTTAGGGTGATGCTTTAGCATGTTACATTACTAGAGCACATTCCTCGCTAAGAGGGAGTGTTGATTTCTAGTAGCATTAGATGTGTTCTAAGCCTCAAAATTTGCAGGGAGGCTAGGACACATGTTTTCCAGAATACCAAGAAATCGTTTTGGGAAATTCCACTCGGAGACAGTTTTATTAAAATAATTAATTATTTTTAATGGATGCCTAAGTCTAAACTTCGGAAATTAAAATAATTAAAGGGTATTAATAAAACTGGGTGTGAATCTTCTAGAAAAAGACAGAGATCTAGTCAATATGATCTGAGCCATTTATTAGAATTTAATCTGGGCCGTTGGTTACTCAACGAGAAGATTATAAGGACTTCGATGGGCATTTGGAAGCCACATAAAGTGAGATCAAGAGATCGATTTCTCGAGAGAGTAGCGCAACAGTTGCCAGAGAAGACATTGAGGAGATTTCTTGCAGTGAGGGGCAAGGATAGTTTTCTGGTTGGAGAGTTTCCTGATCCGGGGATACATTGTAGAGAAGGCAGAGAGAGATCCAGAAGAGGCAGCGCGGAGCTTCAGAAGGAGTCTAAGATTGAGCTGGGAAGTCGAGTTCCAGAGCCAGAAGCCGGGGTGTGAGACCGGAGGGCCAGAGGAACGAGGTTCCAGACAACAGAAGATCTGTGGAAGAGGTGATGCAGACCCTAGAGGGGTTGATGCAGAGGCTGTGCAGAGCCAGTGTGGGGCCAATCATTTAGGGCCTGGATCAGTGTTAGTTTGCTAGTGATAGTGTGAGGTATTTCTCACTAATTTCTCTGCCAGTTAGATTCTTTGTATCAGATACCCAGTAAGGCTTCCGAAGATTGTATTTAGAAACTACTGCATAATAATACAAACTCTCAGCCGTTGCACCGATTTTCCCGCATTGGGTTTTTCTCGGGGACATTTGTCCAAAAACAATAGTGTCAATTATGTGTGTGGTTATTTCTTCTTGCTCAGTTCTTGTTTCCGCATATAATTTAATTAGTGAAGGTTGCAGTTGTATTTGCTTCGATATTTACAGTGTAACACAGTAAATAACTTGTGTGAATTAACAAGTAGGAGAAGTAATATCAGTTTGCTGCAGTAGGGATTTGGATCTCCAAATTTTCACATGATCAACTGGATTATATTCAGATTTGTACTATATATTTTTCCACATTTTGGGCCATTTTCCTAGTAAGGGAACCCAAGTAGGTTCTAATCATTATTAATGAAGAATTGATTTGATTGGGCACAAGGGCGGAAAATTTACACAACCAGTTGTAGTTGCATCTACAAGAACTCAGGTAGAAGAGTTTGCCAGGAAGTTGAGATGAAATTCACACTTGTTTCCCACCTTTCCTTGATCACCATACCAATTGGTACGTGGTTATTGGATAGTGGAGCCATACATCGTATGACAAGAGCATGGGAGTTGTTTGACAACCTAATAGAGTGGGACCCAAAGATGCATGTGGAGTTTGGTGTTGATACCAAACATGTAGTGAAGGGAGTTGGGACAGTGTTATTCTAGCTTGAGTTAGAAGACGTGTTGAAAGTAAAGGACGTGTTATGGGTCCTAGAACTCAAGAGAAGTTTTCTCTCAGTCTCTATGATAGATAATAAGTGGTTTATTGTAGCATTCCAAGATGGACAAACATTGATCAAACCCGTGGGATCTAGCTCTAACAATGGCCACATTATTGGAGTTAGAGAGGGAAACGTGTAAAGGCTAAAGGGCCAACTTATTCAAGAAATGGCAAACAACAAGATGATGATAGAGAACAAGAAGCAAGAAGCAAGAAGGTTGAATAGAGTAGAGAGAGTCAACCTTCAGATTTAGGTGGGGAGGAGTAGTCTATAGATCCCTCTAAGTCTATCAAGAAGGTTTAATGGTATGAAATGACTTTGCAAGATGTTCAGGAGTAGGAGGATTCTAGGGGCAAGTTTAAAGTGAGTAGACCATTGAAGAAGATTCTAAACTAGGTGGCAGGGAAGTCTTCCAATTCAAAGGGATCGACCATGGTAACAGATGAGGTGTGGGACATTGTTCGAGGATGAGAGGTAGAGCCAGTTCCAGGTGGTGGAAGTACCTCCCTTGCTAAGAGGGAGTGTTGATGTTTATAGCTCGGGTAGGTACTTCTGCATAGGCCTAAGTGTGTGGTTGTGCAAAAGTCGCCTAATACACTCTTAGACCTTAGCAATTACTTAAGTAATTAAAATAATTTTTTTACAAGATAAAGTGAGTTAATCTAATGAATGCAAAGGTTTTTGTATTAGTGGATTAGATGAATCTCAATTGTATATCTCAAGTGAGATGAGATCTAATATTAATCATTAATCATTTTGGAGATTAGGGTTAGGGATTCAATCATAACTAAAGCTTATAAAAGAAGGGTTAGGCCAAGGGAGAAGACACAAATATAGTGAGTGGCCAGAAGACATTGAGAGGAGGACATCTTAGTGATTGTGTGATGAAGGACATACACTCAAATGTGCTGGGTCCAAGGAAGATGCTAGGATGCAACAAGGACCTTTAGATCAATGAAAATTAGGGCTTGATCAATTGGATTGGATCTAGATTTGTTGTAATTTTTCCTTAGTTTGGGCCATTTTCCAGTAAGGGAGCCCAAGTAAGTTCTAGTCATTATTAATGAAGAACTAATTTAATTGGGCAGAATTTGTTTGTGTAATGTGTGATTGACATTGGTTGTGCTTTCTCTAAATATTTTTATTTATGTTAAACACCTAGTTGTGCTTTTATTCAATAGATTTGAGTTTATTTGCTAGGTGTTGGGTTTAAAAATTTATTGCGAGGGAGAATTGGGATGGGGGAAGGTGCTCTGGGAAGATATTCATCGACTGGAGAAGCCGAGCCACCTCTAAGAACAAACATTGTGCATAGCCCAAGGGCGCGTTCGAAGTGAGAGTCTCCAAGGAGCAAAGTTCAAGTTAGGGGTATTGTTACCCACCCAAGTGGGTAACCCATAGGAACAAAATTTTCTCCTATTGTTTTAGCTCCCTAGCTAGTAACCTTATGAATCTACAAATTGCTATCCTCAAATTCTTTCCATCTATGCCTTGGTCAGTGATTTTACTATATCTAGATTCTAGCCTACTCATTTGATGAAGGTGGGTCATCAAATATGAGGTACGTTAACCATTTTTGTAGTCAAGTGCTTTCATTTAATCTTGAAGGTCATTGTAGTATGGATCAGAGGTTGAATTGGATGATTAACTATTTTTGGTTGTGTTGACCACGGAAGTGGCATCTGAAGATTTTTTGAAGACTCCATGCTCAAGGATGTATCAGAGCTTTCATGTACCATCAAAGATCATCATATCACTAGAGTTTTTTAACTCTACTTCTTCTCATCTTTTTCTGTTGTACTCAAATTCCATAAGCCCTGCGGGGACAATGTAAAAGTGATACTAGTATGAGGAGTCAAGTCATGTAACAGGCCTAGGTAACTTGGGACCTTGTTATCAAGTGAGTTGACTTTAGGAGTTATTTTTCACTTGGTTAATTATCATATCCTTACTAGAACTTAATAATTAATTGAGTTTTTTGCTCCAAGCATAACCCCAAAGCCGGAGTGCGGCTTGATGGTGACTCGTGAGACCTTGGGTGAGTCCTAGTGTATAGGGTCATTGTATATTACCATACTAGATCATAGAAAAAATTTCGTGAATTTGATTAGGTCTAGGGGGTCATTTTTTAATTTTTAAAATTTCCCGCAGGGTGTGTTGCACTCAAATTGTCAAAGTTCCAAGGAAGCGTAAGTACCATTTTTTTCAACAATGAACGGATCCCATATCAGCATCCATGTGTCATGGTTATCCCATTATGCAAGTTATGTAATGTAAATGATCTTAGCAAAACCTTGAGTCTATGTAACAACCTAGGGAAGCATATAATTTTGATGACGAATTTCATCTTAGGAGGTTTCTTAACCTCCCTGATTACTTGTGTTTTTAAACATGGCTAATTAGAAGTGTTTTTTCCGCCCAGCTTAAACCCCAAAGCTACGATGAAATTTATTGTCGAATTATTAAGTGAGTCCTAGTGTTTTTAGTCGAGACTGATGTAAAAGTGGGTTGGGAATACTTTAAGCTAGTTGGCTTAATTATTTTATTACAAATAACTTGGTTTACTAGATCATATTGTGTCAAATGGGTTATGTGTCTTGAGAGTCTAAGCCAATTGTGTATTTCCTCTTTGAGTCTTGTAAATGAAAAATCTTATGTATTAGAGGGTTGGAAAAATAATTAGATCCCCTCATGTGTAAATTAATTAATTTTTTGTCAAAATAATTTAAATCTTAAGCCATAAAATTAATTAATTAGAGTCAAATTAAATTGTCTTAGGAAAATAAAATCTCCAAATAGAAAAATTTGTGGGTCTTAAAAGAATCAATTTGTAAAGGTCCTCCACCAAGGGAATATTGTATATTTCAAGAAAATTTGGACCCTTGGACCTTGGTGGTTAAATCAAAGTCAAATGTTTGAGGAAATTAGCTCAAAATAATTAATTTTGAGCTAATTAAAATGGAATTAAATGATAAATTCAAAAATTTCTAAAAAATAATAAATCAAGGGCCAAGATTAAAAGATATTGAAGTGTTTATTAACGGCCAAGATTATTTTGACAAGGATCAAAGCAACTAGCTGCTATTTTTCCATTTGGAGGATTTATCTATAAATTAGAGAGTCATTTGAGTCTCTAGGCATCTTGATCTCTGGCTAGAATATTGTTGCTGAAGCATTTTTGTAAACTATTGTTCCCCTGGGAACTATTTTTTCTGCTTTAATAAAAAACTTTGGGGTGCAACTTGAGGTGTTCTTGTTTGTTGATTTGTGGTATGTATTGACTACGGACTTCCTATGTTGTGTTTCATGTGATTATTTTGAGATAATACATAGTGTTTGAGGTACTCAATCCTTGGTCTCCAAGTTCATAGACCATGGCCACAGATCATTTTGCTTGGATCTCTAGTTTTGATATAGTGGATTAAATCTTCGCTAAGGCTATAGTGAGCATAAATTTTCTGAAGCATTTTTGGTCATTCTTCAAAGGAAAAATATTATAAAAATGATTCTCTCAAAATTCATTTAAAAATCCTTGTATATTTTTTAAAATAATTTTGTAATTTAAAAAATTATTTTTCTAACTTGGGTTGGGGTTTTTAGATTTATTTTGTATATATTTGGGGTTTGGGTATTGTAATTTTTCATTTTGCAGGTTGGATCAAGGGATCAAGTGGAAGAAGATCTAGATCTAGGCCCTTGAGGGTAAGATCTAGCCTCTTGAAAAATTTGCAAGGCTTCTAACCCCGGTTTTTCCCTCCTAAGCCTCAACGTCTCTCCTTTAGCCCTTAGCGTCTAGGTTTCTAGCGCTCCCAGGGCTAGCCGTGAGCCTTAGGGACTGCGAAATCCCTTCCTTGCCCTTGTCGCAGGCCTAAAATTCCTTGTGGCTTCCTACTCAGCCCTCCTCAGCTCCTCTGTCCCCCTCCTCGGCCTTCCTCTTCCTCCGCTAGCCCTCCTCCAGGCCTCCTCCTCCTCTGTCCTCCCCGACCTTCCTTATGGGCCTCCTCTCCCTCTCTTCCCTTGGACGCAACCCTCTAAGGGCTTGCGGCTCCCCTAGGCCTTTAGGCCTTAGGTCCCAGGCCTTAGGGACTTTCCTAGGCCTTTAGGGCCCTCCTAGCCCCAACGCTAGCCTCACTAGGCTAGTGTTGCCCTTTTCTTGGCGTTCCTAGGCCTTCTTCGGAAGCCTTTAGCCTTTCTTGTCATCTTTGCCTCTTCTGTGGTCTTCCTTGGCATTTTTTCTTGGCTTTGAGCCCTACTTTGGCCCTTGTCCATTTATGAAGCATTTGAGACTGATCTCTTGGTGGTTTTGCAGGTATTTGGTCTCTAAAATTTTAATTTTCAGGTGGCGTCTTCATCCAAAATTTTTGGGTCACTTGGACAAGTGCTTCTTCAAATCTTAAAGCCTAGGGTTTGACCTCTAAACCCTAGTTTAATCTCTGTTTTGTTACAACAGTCAAATCATTAATGATCAAGCCCTAAAATCATATATTATATGGTCGAAATTGGTCAAAACTGCTATATCTAAATTTTCATCAATTCTGGCCCCCTGGGTATCTTGGATTTGGCCTAGATCTAACTTTTATGCTTGCTGGAGGTTACTACATATTGAAAATTTCAGATCTGAAATTTCGGAAGCACACACTTAATTAAGGTCAAAAATCTAAAAAATTTCAGTTTTGGTGAATGTTTTCTATTTTTAGACATATTGGGCATTGTTTTAGGCTTGACTAGCTTTGTTAATCCGTCGCTGTTTCACTGCTGTAATAAACATATCAGTTCTGAAATTTTTCTGAATCATACTCTCTCAAAGCCCAAAAACTTGATTTTCTCAAGTTCTAGTGCATTTTGGCTATTTTTGGGCATATTGGTCATCTATTTTTGGTATCATTAGCTTGCTGATCTGTGGTTATTTACTGCTGTAATTAATATTTCAGATCTGAAAATTTGCTGAAGAATACATCTCAAGAAGGCTAATTCACCTAATTTTTCAGTTAACTAGGTTTACTTGGCAATTAGTCATATTCTAGCAAGCATAAGCATTATTGATTTAGCATTTCCTTACTGCTGTCATAACATTAATGAATGCTGAATTTTTTGAAGTGACACTGCTGATTTGACTATTGGATCTAACACTTATTTGGTTTGCTCTAAGTTTTACAAAGATATTTGAATTTTGCACTAAAAGCACTCCAACATCTAACTCTTTCTCATTGATGATCTAAAGTGGTTTTGAGCATTGGTATTATTGTGATTGGCATCTTATATCTTTGTGGATAAGTTCATCGAATTGGTTAGCATCTAGTGGGAATTTATTGAAGTTTGCACTTGTATCTCTAAAGCACTTTATCTTGTTGAAGATTGTCTTATCATCATTGTCGAGTACTCTTGTAATAAGTTAATTCTAAGTTCTTAAGTAACTTAAACGATTTTAACCCAAGATAAATTCCACTCATCATCTTGCATTAAGCATTCTAGATCTAGCTTGCATTAATAATTTACCTCCTAGCATAAACTAGGTAGATAGAAATATAGGGAAACCTTCTCATCTAGCTTGAGGGGCCTTGACAACTCGTCGGTGGCTAACATGGTGACCTTGCAGTCGTCAGAGCCACAGTCTTTGCAGCGCCAAAGGCATCGGGTGATAGGAGCAAAACAAAAGGTATCGTTACTCAGGGCCTAGTCTGCTTCCTGTTTGCCTCCTTCCCACAACCTACCTTGGAGCCCAACTTTAAAATAGTTAAGGGAAGGTTACATTTAGATTAGGCATATAACTAAAAATAACCAAGATCACTGCATCACACATAGGTCATAGAACTTGCACATCATTTAGGTTAGTTTTATCATCCCAAGCAATGGGTGTCCATCCGGTCATTTGGTTCCAATTTATTATAAGCAAGAATTTGTGACTCCATTAAGGCACTGGTTTCATACTTCAAAATCTAATCGAATTAATAATCTTGCTTAAATTCAACCAAGTGGCTAGGCCACTCATCCCTGTCTCCCAAACAAGTTGGTTTCCAACTTCTTTTCCTTCACCTCATTCCATAGGGACTACCCCCCATAGCCTGTTGTTGGGAGACAACTAGAACAGAATGGGCGGGGATTAGAGTGACAACCCTTGTCTTGAGCATTGTCGCGGTGCCTATACAATCGGGCGACAACATATTCGGGCTTCATTGCTAGGGATAGATTTTTCCGTTCTGGGGTTTACAACAATTTCTCAATCTTTCAATCTTTCCATCTTTCTTCATTCCTTGTGCCGTCAACACCACAACATTTTCTGGCACCATCGCTGGGATATATTTTTCCGTTCTCGGGGTTTACGACAATATCTCAATCTTTCGATCTTTCCATTTTCTTCATTCATTGTCCCATCAACACCACATTTTTGGCGGCTTCTATTCCATCATTCTTCATATCTTCATCACTTCATCTTTTGTCCTCTCATTAATCTTCTCATCTTGTTCATTCTCACTTTTAAAACCTGGACATTTTGGTTGGTTTTCTATTTGGGTGGTGACTCCACTTATTCATCCATTTTTTCCCAGACAAGAAGCTTTCCTTGGTATCTGACTAGCTTTTCGGTTTTTTGCCTTTTGGATTTTGGAGCTAGATTCATGTTCAAGTGGCGACTCCACTTCTTTCATTTTTTACAGAAATTTCTGTTAGAAACTCGCTTCTTGTGGATCTCTTATTTTACTTGAACATGAATCTCTCTCTTTGACATCCATCAACTTCCCTTTCCCCTTAAGCAAGTCATCATGGATGACTTGTTCGTCCCTTGTCGCTTCACTGACATTCTTCATGATCTTTTGGGAGATGCCATTGATAATTTGCCTTCTTGTAAGGGTAATAATGGAGTTACTGCTATTGAGTACCTTAAAAAGTTCGTTTTTTGTATGGAAAAGTTCGGTGGTTATGCATATGATAAACATGAGGATGTCAAGATGCGACTCTTGTTTCTCTCGTTAGAAGACAATGCGTTGAATTGGTTATGGGAGTTCCCTGATGAAACCTTTGACTCTTTACAATAATTATTGAGGCCTTTGAAGATAAATATGGAAATCAAAGGGGCCCGCCTTGTGCCTCTTTTACTAGGAAGAAAGCTGGAAGTGGTCATCAAGAGAATATGCCATATTGCAAACCTTGTGAGAAATTTCATGATGAATCCGCTTGTGTCATTACAAGACGAATCCATGACAGTGAAAAGGCAAGGGCAAGTTGTCGAATTGGTATTTACGATGAAATGGAAAAATATAAGCAACTTATGAATGAGTTAACTCAAATAATGAAAACCATGCAGCTTAATCAAGATAAATTGATAACAGATCACGCCAAGGATATGAGAGCCATGTACACCGAATTGTTAGCCATAGAAGAAAAGCGTGATGAGGAGCTGGAAATCATGAAGGTCAATCATTCCAATCAAATGGCCACCATGCAAAGTTATTTGATCACCATGGAATCAAATCATAAAGAAGAAATGAGTTCTATTCAAGTAAATCATGATAAAGTGATAAAAGACATGGAACTCGATTTTCAGACCAGGTTGTCAGCTATAGAAGAAAAACATGATGAGGAGCTAAAGACCATGAAAATTAATCGCTCCAAGCAGATGGTCACCATAGAGGAAAAATGTGCTAAAAATATGGAGGTTATGATGTCCAATATGCAGAATCACTTAGTAGCCATAAAAGAAAATAATGACAATTTAATAAAAGATACGAAAGCTAGTCAGATATGTCTTCAAAATAAGTTGTCAACCATGGAGGAAAACCATGCCCAAGAGATTAACGCTATGAAGGATGAACATTCTAAGAATATGGGTGCCATGAGAATTGAAAATATCACTCTTCAGAATAAACTACAAATAATGGAAAAGATACAGGTACAAGAACTTCAACATAGATCAAATAATGAAAGAAACAAAGGGCCTTCGACATATCACAAACCTCTCAGTCCGCTAGAGTAGTTCTCATCTCATTGCAAGGAGGTTACTTGCCCCACTCAATACAAGTCAGTTGGAAGTACCAAAATTGAAAAAGAAGCTAAGAATGGTCAAGCTTATGTGTCACCTTTGATAGAGTACATACATAATAAGATTGGGCATACTTCAGATTCTTCATATCCTTCATCCAGAGATTCTCAGAATTAGAACAAGAAATCTATAGTGGTCTCATTATTGACATGACAACCCACCGAGAAGAAAAGAAAAAGGAAGAAGTTTGATGAATTTGATGGTTGAGAGCAACTTGATATTTAGATGAGTCACAGAGCAAGCATTTTTAGAAACCAACATGGCACATTTGAGAAGCAGCCCACAAACTTGTCAGAGAGTCGACAAATGCTCAATATGCACCATGTTGAAGACATCTGATGCCATAGGGCATCTTGTATAGTATCTCTAACCCTACTCCCTTTTATTTCATGTTATTAGTAAGTTTGATTTCACGCATTTATACTATGTCTTTTTATTTTAGTTTGTTAGACTAGATTTTTCTATCCAGTGGTATTTTCTATATATGCATGATATTTTTGATGTTGAATGGATATCTATTTAATGGAATTATGTTTCCTTGGATGCAAGATTATGGGATTCTCACATTACTTCTTGGAAGCAACGTGTCCCCATATGGACCCAGATGTTGCACTCAAATTGTCAAAGTTCCAAGGAAACGGAAGTACCAATTTTTTCAACAAAGATCGGATCACATATCAGTAGTCCATGTGTCATGGTTATCCCATTCTGCAAGTTATGTAGTGTAAATGATATTAGCAAAAACTTGAGTCTTTGTAACAACCTAGGTAAGCCTATAATTTTGATGACGAATTTCATCCTAGGAGGTTTTATAACCTCCCTGATTCCTTGTGTTTCTAAACATGTCTAATCAAAAGAGTATTTTCTCTCCGGCTTAAACTCCAAAGCTAGGGTGAAATTTATTGTCAAATTATTAGGTGAGTCCTAGTGTTTTCAGTTGAGTCTAATGTAAAAGTGGTTTGGGATAATTTAAGCTAGTTGGCTTAATTATTTTATTACAAATCACTTGGTTTATTAGGAAAACCATGCCCAAGAGATTAACACTATGAAAGATGAACATTCTAAGAATATGGGTGCCATGAGAATTAAAAATATTACTCTTTCGAATAAACTACAAATAATGGAAAAGATACAGGTACAAGAACTTCAACATAGATCAAATAATGAAAGAAACAAAGAGCCTTCGACATATCACAACCCTCTCGGTCCGCTAGAGCAGTTCTCATCTCATTGCAAGGAGGTTACTTGCCCCACTCAATACAAGTCAGTTGGAAGTACCAAAATTGGAAAAGAAGCTAAGAATGGTCAAGCTTATGTGTCAACTTTGACAGAGTACATACATAATAAGATTGGGCATACTTCAGATTCTTCAGATCCTCCATCCAGACATTCTCAGAATTAGAACAAGAAATCTACAGTGGTCTCATTATTGACATCACAAACCATCGAGAAGAAAATAAAAAAGAAGTTTGATGAATTTGATGGTTGAGAGCAACTTGATATTCACATGAGTCACAGTACAAGCATTTTTAGAAACTAGCATGGCACATTTGAGAAGCAACCACAGGCTTGCTAGAGAGTCGATAGATGCTCAATATGCACCATGTTGAAGACATCTGATGCCATAGGGCATCTTGTATAGTATCTCTAACCCTACTCCCTTTTATTTTATGTTATTAGTAAGTTTTATTTCACGCATTTATACTATGTCTTTTTGTTTTAGTCTGTTAGAGTAGATTTTTCTATGCAATGGTATTTTCTATATATGCATGATGATTTCGATGTTGAATGGATATCTATTTGATGGAATTTTGTTTCCTTGGGTGCAAGATTATGGGATTCTCATGTTACTTCTTGGAACCAACGTGTCCCCATATGGAGTCGGATGTTGCACTCAAATTGTCAAAGTTCTAGGGAAGCGGAAGTACCAATTTTTCAATAAAGATCGGATCACATATCAGCAGTCCATGTGTCATGGTTATCCCATTCTGCAAGTTATGTAATGTAAATGATATTAGCAAAAACTTGAGTCTTTGTAACAACCTAGGTAAGCTTATAATTTTGATGACGAATTTCATCCTAGGAGGTTTTTTAACTTCCCTGATTCCTTGTGTTTCTAAACATGTCTAATCAAAAGAATTTTTTCCCTCCAGCTTAAACTCCAAAGCTAGGATGAAATTTATTGTCAAATTATTAGGCGAGTCCTAGTGTTTTTAGTCGATTCTAATGTAAAAGTGGTTTGGGATAATTTAAGCTAGTTGGCTTAATTATTTTATTACAAATCACTTGGTTTATTAGATCATATTGTGTCACAGATGGGTTATGTGTCTTGAGGGTCTAAGCCAAATGTGTATTCCCTCATTGAGTCTCGTCAATGAAAAATATTGTGTATCAGAGGGTTGGAAAAATAATTAAATCCGCTCATGTGTAAATTAATTTTTTTTTTTGGCAAAATAAAATTAAATCCTAAGTTAGAAAATTAATTAATTAGAGTCAAATTAAATTGTCTTAGGAAAATAAATTCTCCAAATGGAACAATTCGTGGGTCTTAAAAGAGTAAATTTTTAAAGGTCTTCCACCAAGGCAATATTATATATTTCAAGAAAATTTGGACCCTAGGACTTTGGTGGTTAAGTCAGAGTCGGATTTTTGAGGAAATTAGTTCAAAATAATGAATTTCGAGCTAATTAAAATGAAATTAAATGATAAATTCAAAAATTCCTAAAAAATAAAAAATCAAGGGCCAAGATTAAAAGATCTTGAAGTGTTTATCAATGACCAAGATTATTTTGACAAGGATAAAAAAACTATCCATTATTTTTCCATTTGGAGGATTTATCTATAAATTAGAGATTCATTTGAGTCTCTAGGCATCTTGATCTCTGGCTAGAATATTGTTGCTGAAGCATTTTTGTAAACTATTGTCCCACCGGGAACAATTTTTTTCTGCTATAATAAAAGACTTTGGGGTGCAACTCGAGATGTTCTTGTTCGTTGATCTGTGGTATATATTGACTACGAGCTTCCTATGTTGTGCTTTATGTGATTATTTTGAGATAATACATTGTTTGTAGGTACTCAATCCTTGGTCTCCAGGTTCACAGAATGTGGGCAATGAACATTTTGCTTGGATCTCTAGTTTTTATATAGTGGATTAAATCTTCGCTAAGGCTAGTGAGCATAAATTTTTTGAAGCATTTCTAGTCATTCTTCAAAGGAAAAGTATTATAAAAACTATTCTCTCAAAATTCATTTAAAAATCCTTGTATAATTTGTAAAATAATTTTATAATTTAAATTGTAAATTATATTTATAACTTGGGTTGGGGTTTTTAGATTTATTTTGTATATATTTGGGGTTTGGGTATTGTAATTTTTCATTTTGCAAGTTGGATCAAGGGATCAAGTGGAAGAAGAGCTAGATCTAGGACCTTGAGGGTAAGATCTAGCCTCATGAAAAATTTGCAGGGCTACCCACGAAAGAATTTTCAGAAAATCAAAGAGTGGAAGCATATTTTTTTTTGAGCAAGGCTTTTCAAAATTTTCAGGGCTTCTAGCTCTGGTTTTTCCCTCCTACGCCTCAGCGTCTCTCCTTTAGCCCTCATCGTCTAGGTTTCTAGCCCTGCCAAGGCTAGCCGTGAGCCTTAGGGGCTACGACATCCCTTCCTTGCCCTTGCCGCAGGCCTAAAAGGCCTTGCGACTTACTCCTCAGCTCCTCTGTCCCCCTCCTCGGCCCTCCTCTTCCTCCTCTAGGCCTCGTCTCTCCTCCATCCTCCCCCGACCTCCTTTCTCGGCCTCCTCTCCCTCTCTTCCCTTAGCCGCAACCCTCTAACGGCTTGCAGCTCTGTAATATCCCTAAGGAAATTTTACAGTAATAAACAAAGCATGCATAGACATAAACATATAGAAAAATTACTCAAACCTCAACACACGAAATAGAGCCAAAAACTGCGTTGTTGAGCCATTTTATTGATTAAGCATTAAGTACAATGGGTGCTCGGACAGCATGCACCTAGGCTTGCCCAAGGAAAGCAAGATAAGCCCAAAAGATGAATGTGAAATTCCCCAAGCGTACTGGCCGGTCTTCCTTGGCTTTGCGCTGAAATGCCCATAAAATGAGCTGTTGGATGTGTAGAATAACTACTAGAGCCTCCCTCGGTGTTCAGAAAATTCCAGGAAATTATTCCCGGGCTCTCCACCAAATACCCAGAATAACCCACGAAGGAATTTTCCGATGGTTGACCTTGGAATTTCAACCCTATTTTCCCTCAATGACTCTGCTGTTGGGTAATTTGACCACTTGTCAATCTTGCTGCAAAAGCCCCCAAAATCACTGCAATCACCAACAAAATACTCCCCTAGAATCCTCCTCAAGTTTTAGCCCCAAACTCCCTTATCTCATCAACCCCCAAGTGTGACTCCTCCAAGAATCGCGCAATTCCTATGCTGTTGTTGCTGAAACCTCTCCACAAACTCGCACTCTCTGCTGTTGGTTCGAACTAGAATGGATTGGACTCCCTCCTTGGGCTGGTAGTCGAAGTCCATCGAAGCAAGGGTTGAGATTTCCGCTCGGAAACACTCTTGTGCTAAACAACACTTGCAAACTTGGCTTCAGCTCAAGTGTGCTAGTCTAAGACAAATTCTCAAATATTCATGAATGACCAAAACGAGTGCCTCTTGCTCTTTTTGTCAAAGAGCCTTCGAAATTCCCATGTGGGCCTAGCTCGACTTTCCCCCACCAAACCTGCTCCAATGAGTGCATGTTTCCCTTGTGGGCCGCATTTCTCTATGGGTGGCCCCCACGTACCACTAGTGGCTCGATTTTCCTCCTCCATCCTATAATGTTTGGGCTCACTTTAATAAAAAATACATGTGGGGCCTCTAAACCCACGCTTCCTAAGTGCTAGTGCGAATTTTTCCAAAACTGGGCAAAATTGATATTTCCCTTAGCAATGTTGCTAAGAGGGAATGTAACAGTCCTCCCCGCCAAAACGTTGCTTGTCCTCAAGCAACTGTAATGAAGGATATTGACGTATTTGCTCCCCCTCCCAAGTGGCATCCTCATCTGGTAGGTTCTTCCATCTGATAAAAAACTCCTTGATGGTCCTGTTCCGCAAGTGCCTCTCACGGGTGTCCAAAATAGTCTCTGGCTCTAGAACTAAGTGCCCCTCATCATCCATAGGAGGTAGCTCTGTAGCTGCTGTCACCTACTGTGCCTTTTTCAGGCAAGACACGTGGAAAATATTATGTACTCGGCTCCTCGGGGGTAGCTCCAACTCATATGCTACTTCCCCTACTCTCTTAGTGACTCGATATGACCCATAGAAACAAGGCTTGAGCTTCTTGTCCCGCTTCTGCTTGAGTGATGACTTCCTGTACAATTGGAGCCTCAAGAAGACTAAGTCCCCAACCTCAAACTGCCTCTCTACTCAACCCTAGTCTGCGTAGAGCTTCTACTGGTTTTGCATAGTTTGCAAGTTATCTTTGGGAGCCCTCAAGATATCTTGGCTCTACTATATCCAATCCTTGGCGTTAGGGGCCTTTCTGCCTCTAAACATCATGTCAGCAAAAGATAATGCATCGTAACCATACGGAGCTGTGAATGGGGACATACCCATGGACATGTGATACGTTGTGTTATAGCAATACTCGCCGAAGTGCAACCACCGTATCCATGCATGCTGTTGTCCTGTGATGTAGTTACGCAGGTAACCCTCCAGCCATTTGTTGACAATCTCCGTTTGCCCATCCATCTGGGGGTGATAATTGGTGCTCAGAGTGAGCTCTATGCCCACTAGTTGAAACAAATCCTACCAAAATCCTCCCATGAACCTGCTGTCTCGATCACTGACTATGGTCTTTGGAAGACCATGAAGTAGAAATACTTCTCTGAAAAATAATTAGGCCACTTGTGAGGCCGAGGACCGGGTTGAGATGGCGAAAAAGTGTGCAAACTTCGTCAACCGGTCCACCACCACGTACATGCAGTCCTTGCCCTACGCTGTGGGCAACCCAGTGATAAAATCCAATGACACGCTCTCCCACTTCCCCTCAGGAATAGGAAGAGGCCGAAGGAGCCCAATAGGGTGTGTTTGCTCAACCTTGTTCCTCTCGCATGTGTCACACTCCCGAACATGCCTCAAAACATCACCCTTGAGGCCCTTCCTTGCAAAGCGGTCCCTGATGGTCCTGTAAATCTTGGTAAACCCCTGATGCCCTGATAATGGTGAGTCATGGGTTGCCTTACAGGATCTTCTCCCTCAACTGGGAGCTGGGTACCAAATAAATCTGGTTCCGAAAGTAGATCACCTTGTTCATCACTCGATATTGATCATCCACCCACTGCACCGTCAAGGACCTCACATGCAAAACAGTCCTTGGAATACTCTACCAGCAATTGTGCCCGCCAATCCGATGCGATGCTCATCAATGAAAGGGTAGCTGACCTCTTGGACAATGCATTAGATACCACGTTGTGCTTCCCTTTGACATACTCAATGTCAAAGTCGTATGCCTGGATCTTGCTCACCCACTTTTGTTGTCTTTCCTGCAACTGCTTCTGCTCCAAGAAGAATTTGAGACTGTTGTGGTCTGTCTTAACCCTGACCCTGTTTCCCACCAAATATTGCCTAAACTTGGCTAGCACATGCATGATGGCTAGCATCTCCTTATCGTAAATGGAGTACGGTCTCTTGTGGGGTAGTAGCTTCCAACTCTCGAAAGCTATCATGTGTCCCCCTTGCATCAAAACTACTCGAAAGCTATCATGTGTCCCCCTTGCATCAAAACTGCTCCTACATCCTCCCTTGATGCGTCACACTCAAGCACACAGGGTTGTGCGAAATCAGGGAGTGCCAACACCGGGCAACTGCTTATGATCTATTTGAGGTGCTCAAAATCCTCTTGCGCCCCATCTATCCACTCAAATGCCTCCTTCTTCGTCAAATCAATGAGAGGAGCTGCTAACTATGAAAATCCCTTCACAAACTTTCTATAGTAGGTGCAAATGCCCACAAAACCCCTCAACTCCGTCACATTCCAGGGCTCTGGCCAATCCCGGATGGCCTTGATCTTCTCCTCATGAACTCTCACGCCATCCTCTCCGATAATGTGCCCTAGATAGAGCATCTCTGTCAAATCGAACTCACACTTGGACAACTTAGCATAGAACTGCTACTCCTCCAGAATACGCAACATTGTCTCTACACGCTGCAAGTGCTCCTCCCAGGTCCGACTGTAGATCAGTATGTCATTGAAGAACACCAACACGAACTTCCGCAACTACCCACGAAATACGTGGTTCATGTGTTGATCAGTGGTTGTCATTGATGTCAACCCAACCAGCACTAGGGTCTACCCCAATCTTGCATGGGAATTTTGAATTGACAACTTACTCTATTTTGAGTCAAGGATTTTCTAGATGGATTCTACTCGTCGAAATGTTTCTGTTGATATATGGAACGCCAAGTAATTCTTCACGGTTTGAGAGATATTCATGTTTGAAGTTAGTAACCCTAGTTAGTGGGATAAAATCCTATGGGGTTGTGGCATGGCACTCGTAATTGGTTGTGGTCATTGAATAGTCAATAGTTAATAAATATTTTTTGCTCCTAAAATCTCTCGACCATTCACTTATTGAGGACCCTCTCAACTCAAGACATTCATATAAATAATGACCCTCATATCCTCCTCTAGTAGGGATTTTGTGGCTTCAAAGAGGTCATCATGAAATTTTTGCTGTAACTTTCTTTTTGCAAAGCTTCAGAAGCTGAAATTAAAACCCATTTGAGCCGAAATCTTGATGAACTTTGTGACCGAATTTCAGATCTTGGTTTGCTATATTTTCGGAGATATGATCTGAGTAAGTTAGGGTTTTTGCAGGCTTGCAAATTCCATGTCAAACATGTGACGTTGGGAAAATTGTCATAACTTTATCTCTAAGCATTGGATTAAAATTTCGTAAATAGTCACATAAAGAGGACGGACTGCAATTTGTCGAGTAGCGTTTTCAGGGCCGAAGCTCGCAACAGTGACACGTGGCACTTCATACAAGTTCGCTCTACTAAACTAGTCTATAATCAGGTCATCGTGGGAGATTGGGCATAACTTTTTTTTGAAGAATCCAATCTTGTTCAGACCTATGGGGTTGGAAAGAGGACTCAGAGAGCTACTAGAGGAATAAATTTCAGAATTTGGAGATCCGAAATTACATAGATACAACAGATTCAATATCGAGCTCCTAGAAGGCAAGAAAAAGCATGCATTCAAGGATCACTACAGTAAGGACCACACATCAACAATCAAGGGTAAGTCTCCTACAACAAGGTATGTATGATTAGTGTTTAAATTTGAAATACGAGTATCATCTCTGACATATGTTTTTGTAGGACAACGTAAGTATATACAGGGTCTCGGTTATATCTCTATGTCTCTATATGTCACAGTTAGTTTTGATACCACATTTAGGATGTCCAATTCTTGATACTACACATTTGATGCTACATATTCTTGATGCTACACCAAGTGTACTAAATCTATATGATGTTGTAAGTTCATGTTACTTGTCTTGTCATAGTTGATAGAATGGTCTCTGTTGTTGTATGTAGAACTTGGTCCATCACAAGTCTAGGGTCTGTCATCAGTTTTTATTGTTTATAGCCTTAGGTCAATTTTGGATATAGTCTTGCATAGAGTCCAAACCTATATCAATAGTGGGAGTCTTTGTCTACTTCTGCAACAAGTCAACAATAAAAGTGACAAACACACTTTAGGTACGCATTGTAATTTTAATTTGTATTTATTCATTATTATGCACTTACATGTGTTTTGCAGGCAGAGGTAAGTTGAAGGGTATTTTGTTTTGTTTTGGGATTGGTTTCGCCGTGAAAATTTTGCATGCAGGGAGAAGAAGATTCAAGTACAACTTTAAGCAAGAATTCAAGAGTAGAAGTATCAAATCAAAGGAAGCATTGTAGGGGAAGATCCTTTGAAGACATGACAGCCATCCGTATATTGTGAAGAAGTGTCAAGGCCAAGAGTCATTATTGTAAAGTTTTAAAAGAGTCATTTGTAAAAGTGTCATCATTGGAAGAGTCATTATTGTAAAAGAGTCAATCTGCCTAGGGTCGAAAAGGAATTATTGGGAGGTATAGGAGTCTCTATTGGGATGATGTCATGGTTGGGTTGCAGGTCATAGTGTGATTGGATGTTCGGTCAAAATCATTGTAAATCATATTGTATTGTGGATCATTGTCCCTGGGATGGGAATCCAAACTCTTGTCTCATTTTAGTCATTATAGGGTCGCAGGGAGGTGCTAGACTGGTGCATGAAGTCGCCTACAGGTTGGAGCTTGTGAACACTTCATTGTGGTAGGGTGGTGCTAGGGCGAGTTGTGGCTCGCTAGGGTGTTGGGACATCCATTCAGTTGATTACTGAAGAAACCAGGGTGTCGGGGTGTCCTTCTAGTGGGAGCTGGAGAAGAATGTTGTTCTAGAATCCTAGAGAGTTGTTGCTTTCATTTCAGTTGGGGCTGAGGATTAAAGTATTTATTAGAAAAGCGTTTAGTGGTTTTTTACTCGGAGGGGGTTTTCCACCTAAAATTCTTGTGCCTACTGTGTTCTTTTATTTACTGTTATCACTGCATAAACATTAATAATAATTGAAGATTAACTAATGCTCTTAAAAGATTTAAAAGTGCTGATTGCTAAGGAATACTGATTCACCCCGCCTCTCAGTATTTCCAACAATTGCTTTCAGAGCTTGGTTTCTTTAGTAACAACTTAATCGCTGGAAGTCAGTTTTTAGACCATAGAGATGGGAAAGTCAAAGAAGCAAGTTACAAGGATTTCAAAGGAAGGTACATGTACAACAAAATCTGAAGAAAGTGAGTATTGTGTACCAACCCCTAATTTTGATGCAAATAATTATTGGATATGGGAATCCAGGATGGAATTACATTTGCAGGCACATGAAGTATGGGAATCAATTGATCCTGGAGACACATGTACCGACGAAGCTAAAAGGTACAATTCAAGGGCCATGAATGTAATTTTGAATGTTTTGCCATATTCTGTGAAAACAAAAGTTGGTCAATGTTCAACAACTAAAGCTCTTTGGGAAAAGCTTCATAATCTCTATTCAACAAAGCAATTAGGTCAAGATGCTATTGAAAATTCGGATCTTTTTGATTATGATGAAGAAATGGGAGAAATGAGTAAAACAGAGTTTCAAAATCAAGTGATCAAGGTGATAAAGGAACTCAATAGTCAAAAGAAAAAGACAAGACTGTTGGAAGCAGAATTGAAGACAACAAAAGAACTTATCAAAGAAAATGAAGAGTCCGAGAAGATGATTAGTAGTCTTAGAACTCAATTGGAAGAAATCAAGAATACAACGACACGAGACCTTAAGAGAGAATTCCAATAGAAGAAACAAAAACTCGACACAACGTTTGCAGAGATTAACAGGATCACGCAATAGATGCAAGAAGTAGAAATTGAAAGGAAGGAATCTGATTAAAGATACATATTGTTGACCAAAAGCAAAAGGAATTAGAAACATCCTCAATAGAAATAAGCAGGCTTATGATTGAAAATGAGAAGCAGAAGGAACAAATACATGTTCTCAACAAAGAAGTAGAGAAGACCACTCTTCTCAAGCTACAGGTTGAGGAGGCAAAAAAGAAGGAAGATCTTGGAAAGATGGTTTCAAGAAGATCTTGCTCAAAAGCAAGAAGAAATTGATGCAACCCGTGATGAGATCAACAAACTCAAGAGATCGCAAAAAGAACACTTATAAGATAAGACAAATGAAGAAGCAAAATGAAGGCAATTAAAGATGGTAAAGTTCTAGTTGATGAAGGTACAAGCTCCACATATTTGCAAGATTATTCTAAGAAGGAAGTTGATCAAAGTGAAAAGCCAAAGAAGAATGTTGCAACTCCAAAGAACAAGACCAAGGCAATCAAGAACAAAGGACCACAACAAACTATAACACTGCCTCCAAAGAAGAATGAAAAATCTTCCAGGTATGTTTGTTTATTAAATGGTTATTGTTTTTCATGCGCTAACTATGGACATATGGCCAAGGATTGTAAAGTTATTGACAGGTACAACTATCAAGGACCATCGCATCCGAATGAACCATTCATGTACACACATTTATTTAATGGTTATTGCTTTTTATGTGCTAACTATGGACATATGGCTAGGGACTGTGAAGTTTTTGACAGGTACAATCATTATCTGCAAAACCCTAGAAGCAAGTTTGCAGGATCACGAGACAGGTTCCGTGATGATTTTGTCAGAAGAGAATACGTGCTAGATGGGCCACACATTGAATGTTTCAAATGCCATAATTATGGACATAGCGCTCGCGGTTGCAGATATCAGATGGAATCACCTATGGACAACATTGAATGCTTCAAGTGTCATAACTATGGGCACATGAAGGTCTGAAAAATAAACAGGTACAAGAAGACAAAGAAGATAACAAGGTTTCAACAATTATACTTTTAGGATTTGTAAAAGCAAAAGGTCATGAGGAATTAGCAGTTGCTTCAGATAATGACTCAAGTCAAGATGGCCCGTTAGGTGACTCACTATTTTGAACAATTTGGCTTGTTGACTACTTAATGTTTGTAGAGGGGAGTCTATGCAGTAGTATATGGCACAAGTCTACGATTGACAGGAAGGTAGTTTGAACAAGATGGCAATTTCATTACAGGTTCAAGGGGAGAAAAACAATTGAAGGATTACAGGTTACCAGGAACAAGACAAGATTAGTCTGCAAAGGATATGCACAGGTTGAAGGAATCGATTTTGAAGAAACATTTGCTCCCATTGCAAGAATGGAAGCTATCAGGATGTTTCTTGCTTATGCCTGTTCGAGAAAAATCAAGGTCTACCAAATGGATGTTAGGTTAGCTTTTCTAAATGGTGAATTGGAGGAAGAAGTTTACATTGAACAACCCGAAGGTTTTCTGCTGTTTGACAAAGAAGACTACGTATGCAGATTAAAGAAGGCTCTATATGGTCTCCAGCAAGATCCCAAGGCTTGGTATGCTCGTATTGACGGATATCTACATCAACAGGGATTCAAGAAAGGAAGTGCTGACAACAATCTCTATGTGAAAGTGGATTGAGATAACCTAACAATATCAAAGTATATGTGGATGATATAATCTTTGGAAGCAGTGATGACAGATTAAGTAAAGACTTTGCCACAAAAATGCAAAGTGAGTTTGAAATGTTTATGATTGGCAAATTGACATACTTTTTAGGGCTTTAGATTTCTTAGCAGGATAAAGGAATATTCATATATCAAAATAAGTACATCAAAGAAATGCTCAAGAAATTCCAGATGGAAGATTGCAAGCTGGTCCTTAACCCCATGGTAACATGTTGCAAGTTAAGCTTAGAAAATTCGTCAAAGGATGTGGACCAAAGGTTGTATAGATCCATGATTGGTAGTCTCTTATATGTGACAGCCTCCTGACCTGATGTGATGTAGGCAGTTGGACAAGTAGCAAGATACCAAGCAACACCAAAACAATCTCATATTATTGCCGTCAAAACAATTCTTCGATATCTTAAGGGCACAACGAAATATGGTCTATGGTATCCCAAATGAATTGATCTGGTCATCCAAGCTTATACAGATGCAGATTGGGCAGGAAGTGTTGATGATCATAAGAGTAGCAGTGAAGCAACATTCTATCTAGGCGGTTGTCTTGTTTCATGGTTAAGTAAAAAGCAGTCTTCAATCTCATTATCCACAGCAGAAGCAGAATATGTCGCGACAACAACTTGTTGTAATCAAGTTCTTTGGTTGAAGCAAACTTTGCAAGATCTTCAAGTCAAGTTCGATGAGCCTATTCCCATCTTTTGCGATAACACCAACTCCATCAGTATCTCCAAGAATCCTGTGATGCATACCAAAACGAAGAACATTCCGATTAAATATCATTTCGTTAGAGAGTAGGTCGTTGAAAAGAATATCAAGCTTGAATATGCTGGCACAAAGGAACAAATTGCTAACATATTTACCAAACCATTACCTCGTGAAGCATTTCAGTATCTTCGCCAAAAGCTTGGGATTCTCCCAAGTTTTCATTAGACTCTTTCTCTTATCCACTCGAGTAGAAAGGGTGAGTGGAGGTGTGTGCAGGTCTGCCGAATGGCTGTTTGTCAAGGGGAGTTACCCTTTGCCATTGATGACAAATGGGGACATAAGGAAGTATGAAGGGGTGTCATGATCGTAGGGGGAGTACTTGTGTTTCCATCAATGCCAAAGGGGGAGATTGTTGATCAATGGTTGTCATTGATGTCAACCCAAGCAGCACCAGGGGCTATCCCGATCTTGCATGGAAATTTTGAATTGACAACTTACTCTATTCTGAGTCAAGGATCTTCTAGATGGATTCTACTTGTCGAGATGTTTCCGTTGATATATGGCACACCAAGTAATTCTTCACGGTTTGAGAGATATTCATGTTTGAAGTTAGTAACCCTAGTTAGTGGGCTAAAACCCTATGGGGTTGTGGCATGGCACTCATAATTGGTTGTGGTCATTGAATAGTCAATAATTATTAAATATTTTTTTCTCCTAAAATCCCTCCAATGTTGACTTGTTGAGGACCCTCTCAACTCGACATTCATATAAATAAGGACCCTCATATCCTCCTCTAGTAGGGATTTTGTCGTTTCAAACAGGTCATCATGGAATTTTCTCTATAAATTTTTTTCTGCGAAGCTTTAGAGTCTGAAATTAAAACCCATTTGAGCCGAAATCTTGATGAACTTCGTGATCGAATTTCAAATCTTGGTTCGCTATATTTTTGGAGATATGATCTGAGTAAGCTAGGGTTTTTGCAGGCTCCCAAATTCCATGTCAAACATGTGACGTTGGGAAAATCGTCATAAATTTCTCTCTAAGCATTGGATTCAAATTTCGTAAATATTCACAGAAAGAGGACAGATTGTAGTTTTTTGAGTAGCGTTTTCAAGGCCGAAGCTCGCGACAGTGACATGTGGCACTTCGTACAAGTTCGCTCTACTGAACTAGTCTATAATGAGGTCATCGTGGGAGATTGGGCATAAATTTTTCTTAAAGAATCCAATCTTGATCAGACCTATGGGGTTGGAACGAGGACTCAAAGGGCTACCATAGGATGAAATTTCAGACCCTGGAGATCCGAAATTACATAGATACAACAGATTCAATATCGAGCTCCTAGAAGGCAAGAAAAAGCATGCATTCAAGGATCACTATAGTAAGGACCACACATCAACAGTCAAGGGTAAGTCTCCTACAACAAGGTATGTATGATTAGCGTTTACATTTGAAATACGAGTATCATCTCTGACATATGTTTTTGTAGGACAACGTAAGTATATACAGGGTCTTGGTTATATCTCTATGTCTCTATATGTCACAGTTAGTTTTGATACCACATTTCGGATGTCCAATTCTTGATACTACACATTTGATGCTACATATTCTTGATGCTACACCAAGTGTACTAAATCTATATGATGTTGTAAGTTCATGTTACTTGTCTTGTCATAGTTGATAGAATGGTCTCTGTTGTTGTATGTAGAACTTGGTCCATCACAAGTCTAGGGTCTGTCATCAGTGTTTATTGTATATATGTTAAGGTCAGTTTTGGATATAGTCTTGCACAGAGTCTAGACCTATATCAAGAGTGGGAGTCTTTGTCTACCGATGCAAGAAGTCAACAACAAAAGTGACAAGCACACTTCAGGTACGGATTGTAATTTTAATTTGTATTTATTCATTATTATGCACTTACATGTGTTTTGCAGGCAGAGGTAAGTTGAAGGGTATTTTTTTTGTTTTGGGATTGGTTTTGCCGGACAAATTTTGCATGCAGGTAGAAGAAGATTCAAGTACAACTTCAAGTAAGAATTCAAGAGTAGAAGTATCAAATCAAAGCAAGCATTGTAGGGGAACAACCTTTAAAGACATGACAACCATCCATATATTGTGAAGAAGTGTCAAGGCCAAGAGTCATTATTGTAAAGTTGTTAAAGAGTAATTTGTAAAAGTGTCATCATTGGAAGAGTCATTATTGTAAAAGAGTCAATCTGCCTAGAGTCAAAAGGGCATAATTGGGAGGTATAGGAGTCTTTATTGGGATGATGTCATGGTTGGGTTGCAGGTCATAGTGTGATTGGGTGTTCGGTCAAAATCATTGTAAATCGTATTGTATTGTGGATCGTTGTCCCTGGTATGGGAATCCAAAATCTTGTCTCATTCTAGTCATTATAGGGTGGCAGGGAGGTGCTAGGCTGGTGCATGAAGTCGCCTATAGGTTGGGGCCTGTGAACACTTCAGGGTGGTAGGGTGGTGCTAGGGCGAGTTGTGGCTCGCTAGAGTGTTGGGGCATCCATTCGGTTGATTACTGAAGAAACCAGGGCGTTGGGGCGTCCTTCCAGTGGGAGCTAGAGAATAATGCTTTTCTAGAATTCTAGGGAGGTGTTGCTTTCATTTCAGTTGGGGCTAAAGATTTAAGAATTTATTAGAAAAGCATTTGGTGGTTTTTTACCCGAAGGGGGTTTTCCACCTAAAATTATTTGTGCCTACTGTGTTCTTTTATTTACTGTTATCACTGCATAAACATTAATAATAATTGAAGATTAACTAATGCTCTGAAAATATTTAAAAGTGCTAATTGCTAAGGAATACTAATTCACCCCCCCCCAATATTTCCAACATCATGCAAGAATGTAAGGTGGTTGGTGCGTTGGTCAGCCCAAAGGGCATAACCAAGAACTCGAAGTGCCCATAGTGGCACCTGAAATTTGTCTTAGGGACATCTTGGTCCCCCACCTTGATTTGGTGGTACCCTAAGCGCAAGTCAATATTCGAGAAGAACTTAGCCCCCCTCAGCTCATTTATGCGTGGGATGGGGTAACGATTCTTCATGGTCTTCTTGTTGAGGCCCGATAATCTATGCACATGCATAAGGACCCATCCTTCTTCTTCACCAGAACAGCTGATGAAGCAAAAGGGCTAGAGCTAGGCCTGATGTGCCCAAGTCCCAACAACTCATGGATGGCCCTCTCAATCTCATCCCTGTATGCCTTGGGATGTCTATATGGTGTGGTAATCACAACTTGTACCCCCGGCTCCAACTCAATGGTATGCTCAAAACCCTGATTAGGAGGTTGCCCAGGTGGTATGTCCCCAAAACCCACCGGGTACCTGTCCAAAATAGCTTGTATGTCTCGGTGTGGTGGCTTGGGTTGACCACTAGCCTCAGAAACCCTCAACTCCACGACCCACTCAATATCACCATCCCTCAGATCAATCTCCATCCTATGGGTTGAAACAACTTGTGGAGGGTAAGAGTGCATACCCCCTAGCAAAACTAATTTTCCATCCGACCCTGTGAACTCCATCTCCAGCTTCCTCCAATCTATAGTGACTCGGCTAAGGGAATAGAGCCACTGGACACCCATCAACACGTTGGTGTCCGGTACATCTACCACAAAAAAGTGGTCTGTCACTGAATATTTCCCCATGGTGATTGTCAAGGCGGGAACATAGTGAGTGCATTGCATGGTTCTCTCTCCCGACACAAGAACTGAAAATCCCTGAAACTCCTCGGTTGTGATGCCCCCCTCTAAACCATCTATGCATCGATGAAGTTGTGGGTAGTCCCACTGTCCACCAAAACTAAAACACGTTGCCCCTACACTGTGCCCTGATCCTCAAGGTCAAAAACTTGGGTACCCTTCACAAAGATGCGAGGACCCTTCCTGGTGCCCATGGTTCCTTATAGGTGAAACACAACTTCCTCCTTTGGAGGTCCCTCCTGGTCTCCTCATCTAGCTATCCTCGCCCTTGGTTGGCTCTCGATGGCAGAGCCCTTGTGTCTCTTCTCCTCTGTAGGAATCCCTGTCTAGGTGGAAATGGTGCTCTAGCCCAGGGTAGGGCATCCTGTAAATCTCGGGCCCTCCCCACTACGTCCTTCAAGGTAGTAGGCCTATTGGACCTCACTAGTCCCTTCAGTGGCTTTGTTAGCCCCTCTACAAACACGAAGACCGTCCTGGCCTCTGATATATCAGGCACCATCACTGACAACCAATGTTGTTAAAAGCGCGAGCGGTATTAAATCGGCGCGGGGAACGAATCGGAAAAAATCGGAAAAATCGGGAAAAAATCATTTGGTACAAAAATATTCATTTTTTTTCAATTTTTCATTATAAATCGCGCTGCCCTGCCAGCCTGAGCTTTTTTCCCAAAAAAGCGGCAAAATTTTTTTATCCCGCTTTTTTCTTATAAAAAGCGCGATTAAATCGGGCTAGGGAAAAACTCGCGATTTTTTGAAAAAAGCGCGATTTAATCGCGCTTTTAACAACACTGCTGACAACCTTAGAAACTCTGAAATGTAGGCCTCAACGCTTCTCGTCTGTTTGAGCTTTGTCAGCTCCCCAAAATGCTTCTCTCCTCTCTCCTCTCGAAACACTCCAACACCCTCTTAGTGAACTCCTCATAGGTTGCCACTCCGGCATGCCCTATCGTGGTTAGCCCATGGAACCACCAATAATGGGCTTCTCCCTCTAAATGCAAATTGGCATTTTTAATTGCCTCTCCTTCCATCATCTGATTGAGCTGGAAATAGACATCTAGCTTCTCCACCCACGCTCTTGCTTAACTCTTGGATGCGCCATCGAAAGTGGGGAGGAACAATCTCCCCAAGGTGCATTGTAGATCGGTGCCATGAGTGTAGCTTCCTCCACCTTGTCCCTTTCCCTTGTTATTACCTTTCATCTGACAAAAGTCCCTGAAGGTAATGGCTTCTCTAAAGTCAGGCCCATATGACTGATACTCAATAAAATAGTCCCCCATGGGCATCTCCTCTTGCCCTTGCAACCCTCTAGTGCCTAATGTTATAAATGTAGGAATGGTGGACCTAGGTGGTGTGTTGGGAATGAGGTATGCGTTGGGGCCATGACCTCCTTGGTGATGCAAAGTACTAGAGTCCTCACCATTTTGAAATTCCTCTTGAATCCCTTAGCCCCTGTTGTTGCTGCAATTTTGTTGCCTCAACTCCTCAATACCTTTGGACAAATCTTGCACGAACTTGAGAAGAGTTTGGGCAAAATCCTCCTCTTTACTCCCCCTGTCTCCCACGTTATCCCCTATGTTTGGCCTTTCGACCTCTGGTTTAGTAACCTCTGGATCTTGGGTGATTTGTAATTGTCTTTTCTGCTTCTGTACCTTTGCCTCCTGTAAGTTACAGTTTGTTGGTCTTCTGGTGTCATAGACTGATGTTGCTTCCCACAGGCTGAGCCAAGACTATGAGCTCTGGTACCACTATAATATCCCTAAGGAAAATTTATAGTAATAAACAAAGCATGCGTAGACATAAACACAAAAATTACTCAAACATCAGCTCACCAAATAGAGCTGAAAACTGTGCTGCTGAGCCATTTTATTGATTAAGCATGAAGTACAATGGGTGCTTGGACAGTATGCGCCTGGGCTTGCCCAAGGCAAGCAAGCTTAAGCCCAAAAGATGAATGTGAAATTCCCCCAAGCAGACTCACTAGTATTCCTTGGCTTTGCGCTGAAATGCATAGAAAATGAGCTGCTCACTGTGTAGAATAGCTGCTAGGGCCTACTCCGATGCTCAGAAAATTCCGGGAAATTAAGCCCTGGCTCTCCACCAAATATCCAAAATGAACCACAAAGGAATTTGCCGATGGTTGATCTTGGAATTTCGGCCCTATTTTCTCACAATGGCACTGTTGCTGTTTGTTGATTTCTGGTAGCATCGGATGTGCTTTAAGCCTCAAAATTTGCAGGGAGGCTAAGACACATGTATTTCAGAATACCCATAATCGTTTTGGGAAATTCCACCCGGAGAAGGTTTTATTAAAATAATTAATTATTTTTAATGGAGGCCTAAGTCTAAACTTAGGAAATTAAAATAATTAAGGGGTATTAATTAAACTGGGGGTGAAACTTCTATAAGAAGACGAGGATCAAGCCAAAATGATTTGAGCCATTGATTAGAATCTAATCTAGGCCATTGGTTACTCAACGAGAAGATTATAAGAAGAGGTTTGATGGGCACTTGGAAAACACATAGAGTGAGAGATCACGAGATTGATTTTTGAAGAGAGCAGCACAACAGTTGCCAGAGAAGTGATCGAGGTGATTTCTTGCATTGAGGGGTAGAGAGTTTCCTGAGGAAGATTTCCTGATCCGGGGATACATTATAGAGGAGGCAGAGAGAGATCCAAAAGAGGCAGCGCAGAGCCGCGCTGGGTAGCATAGGGCCATGTTGAGGCAGCGCAGAGCCACGCTGGGTAGCATAGGGCCATGTTGAGGCAGCGCAGAGCCTGAGAGGAGATCTAAATTTGCTAGAGAATCAAGTTCCAGAGCCAGAAGCTGGGGTGTGAGATCGGAAGGGCGGAAAGTCGAAGTTCCAGAGGCAAATTGATTAGCCTAAAGGAGTGACGCAATTTCTAGAAGCTGTGACACAAAGCAATGCAATGATTGCGCAAAGGCAGCTAGGGGCTAGGCATTCAATGGCTGGATTAGTACTGGATCACCAATGATAATGTGAGGTATTTCTCACTAATTCTCTACCAGCCAAATTCTATATATTGGATAGCCAGTAAGGCATCCAAATATTGTATTCAGAAACCACTGCTTAATAATAGAAACCCTTAGCAGCAGCACCGGTTTTCCTACATTGGGTTTTTTCGGGGACATTGGTCCATAAACAACGGTGTCATTTGTGTGTGTTATTTGCTTATTGTCCAGATTCTTGTTTCCGCATATTATTTAAAGTTGTGAAGGCTACAGTTGTATTTACTTCAATATTTACAATAGAACATAGTAAACAACTTGCATGGATTAACAAGTAGGAGAAGTAATATCAGTTTGCTGCAGTAGTGATTCGGGGATTCTTGTATTTGCACACTGGGTAATTTGAACCACCTGTCTATCCTACTGCAAAAAGCCCCCAAAATGGCTGCAATCACCAACAAAAGACCTCCCTCAGACTCCTCCTCAAGTTTCAACCCCAAACTCCCTTATCTCTTCAACCTCCAAGTGTGACTCCTCCAAGAACTGCGCAATTCCCGCGCTGCTGCTATTGGAACCTCTCCACAAACTCGCACTCTCTGCTGCTAGTTCGAATTGGAATGGATGGGACTCCCTCCTTGGGCTGGTAGTCGAAGTCCACTGAAGCAAGTGTTGAGATTTCCGCTCAGAAACACTCTTGTGCTGAACAACACTTGCAGATTTGGCTTCAGCTCAAGCGTGCTAGTCTAAGACAAATTCTCAAATATTCATGAATGACCAAAATGAGTGCCTCTTGCTCTTTTTGTCAAAGAGCCTCCAAAATGCCCATGTGAGGCTAGCTTGACTTTACCTCATCAAACACGCTCCAATGAGTGCGTGTTTCCCTTGTGGGCTGCATTTCTCTTTGGGTGGCCCCCATGTACCACTAGTGGCTCGAGCTTCCTCCTTCATCCTCTAATGTTTGGGCTCATTTTAATCAAAATACATGTGGGGTCTCTAAACCCACACTTCCTAAGTGCTAGTGTGATTTTTTCCAAAACTAGGCAAAATTGATATTTCCCTTAGCAATGTTGCTAAGAGGGAATATCACAGGCCCTAGGCCTTAGGGCCTTTCTTAGGTCTCTAGGGCCTTCCTAGACCCAATGCTAGCCTCACTAGGCTAGCGTTGGCCTTTTCCTGGCCTTCCTAGGTCTCCTCAAGAAGACTTTAGCCTTTCTTGTCATCTTTGCCTCTTCCGTGGTCTTCCTTGGCATTTTCCTTGGCTTTGAGCCCTCATCTAGACCTAGTTTGGCCCTTGTCCATTTCTGAAGCATTTGAGATTGATCTCTTAGTGGTTTTGCAGGTATTTGGTTTCCAAAATCTTAATTTTCGTGTGGCATATTCATCCTCAAATTTTATGTCACTTGGACAACTGCCTCTTCAAGGCTTAAAGCCTAGGGTTTGACCTCTAAACCCTAGTCTAATATCTGTTTTATTACAACAGTCAAAACATTAATGATCAAGCCCTAAAATCACATATTAAATGGTCAAAATTACTAAATCTAGATTTTCATGAATTTTGGCTTCTTAGGCATCTTGGATTTGACCTAGATCTAAATTTTATGCTTGCTGGAGTTTACTTCATACTGAAAATTTCAGATCTGAAATTTCTGAAGCACACACTTAATTAAGATAAAAAATCTAAAAATTTTCCGGCTATTTTTAGACATATTGGGCATTGTCTTAGGCTTGACTAGCATGCTGATCTGTCACTGTTTCACTACTGTAATAAACATATCAATTCTGAAATTTTTCTAAATCATACTCTCTCAAAAAATTGAATTTTTCAAGTTCTAGTGCATTTTGGCTATTTTTGGGCATACTGGTAATCTATTTTTGGTATCATTAGCTTGCTGATCTGTGGTTATTTACTACTGTAATTAATATTTCAGATCTGAAAATTTGCTGAAGAATACATCTTAAGAAGGCTAATTCATCTGATTTTTCAGTTATTAAGTTTACTTGGCAATTAGACATATTCTAGCAAGTATAAGCATTATTGATTTAACATTTCCTTATTGCTGTCATAACATTAACGAATGCTGAATTTTTTGAAGTGATACTGCTGATTTGACTATTGGATCTAACACTTATTTGGTTTACAAAGATTTTTGAATTTTGCACTAAAAACATTTCAACATCTAACTCTTTTCTCATTGATGATCTAAAGTGGTTTTGCGCATTGGTATTATTGTGATTGTGGATAAGTTTATCTAATTGGTTATGAATTTAGTGGGAATTTATTGAAGTTTGCACTTGTATCTCTAAAACACTTTATCTTGTTCAAGATTGTCTTATCATCATTGTCGAGTACTCTTGTAATAAGTTAATTCTCACTAAGTACTTAAGTAACTTAAACAATCTTAACTCAAGATAAATTTCACTCGTCATCTTGCATTAATCATTCTAGATCTAGCTTATATTAATAATTTACCTCCTAGCATAAGCTAGGTTGAGAGAAATATAGGGCAATCGTTCTCGTCTAGCTTGAGGGGCCTCGACAACTCTTTGGTGGTTAACACGGTGACTTTGCAGTCGTTAGAGCCACAGTTTATGCAACGCCGGAGACATCAGGTCATAGGAGCACAACAGAAGGTATCGTTAATCAGGCCCTAGCCTACTTCCTGTTCGCCTCCTTCCCAGAACCTAACTTGGAGCCCATCTTCAAAATAGTTAAGGTAAGGTTACATTTAGATTAGGCATATAACTAAAAATAACCAAGATCACTGCATCACACATAGGTCATAGGACTTGCACATCATTTAGGTTAGTTAATCATCTCAAGCAGCGGGTGTCCATCCAGTTATTTGGTTCCAATTTACTATAAACAAAAATTTGTGACTCCATTAAGGCACTGGTCTCATACTTAAAAATCTAATTGAAATAATGATTTTGCTTAAATTCAACCGAGTGGCTAGGCCACTCATCTGTGTCTCCCAAACAAGTTGGTTTCCAATTTGTTTTCCTTCACCTCATTCCATAGGGACTACCCCCCATAGCCTGCTGTTGGGAGACAACTAGAACGAAGTGGGTGGGGGTCAAAGTGATAGCCCTTGTCCTGAGCATTGTGTTGGAAAATCAAATTAATTATATTAGGGTTTGATTCTCCTTTCTTGATAATTACTTGTGAGTGTGTTGGCTTCTTTTACTTGTTTATTATCTTATCTTTCATTAAGCAATTACCATATTATGTGTGTATGAAAATCACAAAACAAGAGACACAATATATAGGCACATGCCAGGGAAAACCTCCCTTGAGGGGAAAACCCAATCAAGGTAATTCTTCCTTTCAATAGTATTTTTTGAGACTCTTCACTCTAGACCAAGACTAGACTTTCTCTCCACACCAAGTCATCCTCCTAGATCTTTGACCGCTACCAACAACTTCGACTAGGTTGCAGCTTTCGGCAATAGGTAGTTTCTGGCAACAACGAAATTTAGGAGACTTCCATCTCCCAATCCAAACCACGAAACAGAGAGGGAGAGGCACCGAAATTTCGATTTTTCCTTTCTCTTTAGACTTCTCCAAACTCGCATTCACTTCGGCTTCCCGACAACAGACTTCGCACTCTTTCCCAGCTATAAGAGAACTTAGCACTTTTTTCAGCGACAAGAGATTTCAAAATTGTGTGAGAGAATGATGCTCCAAATGAATTCGATGAGCTTGCTTTTATAGGCTTCATGTGGGGTCGAATAGGGTCCTTAGGCTGACTTGATCTTCTTCTAGGTCGACATGGTGTGGAGGTTACATAACTCATATTTGACTCAATACTTAGCCTTTTTACATGATTCAAAAGCCCAAGAAGGGTCTCTTTAAAAGTCCAATGACTCAATTGACTCAGAATAAATCCTAGAAGTCCACAATGGGGACTTTGACTTAAAACATGGCGATCCAAGCATGAAACCCATGTTTTAATAAGTCACAATAATAATAATAATAAATTCTTTTTATTCTTTTGACAAGTACATTACATGATGACTCAAGTACATTAATGAAGACCGAACATAGTTACATTCTCCAACACGTTGTCACGGTGCCTATACAATCCGAGCGACAATAGTCTAGAAATTGGAATAAATTTTGTATATGAAATGTAATAAGTGATGTCTAGAGAAGTTGTATGGGGTATGTGTGATTAAAATTACACCTCTCATCCTCAATTTTCTACTGTAACACACTTTGAGGGGTCAAAAATGTGTTCTAGACCCTCAAAACCCACTTTTCCTAAGTTTAGTGGGAAATTTGGCCATAAATTAAATCATAAATAAATTAAATGGAGAAAAATAAATAGCTCCATGTAACAAAATGACATGGAAATGACTTGAAAATTATCTCAAGTCCAAGGAGTGAGTAAAGGACAAGTGGAGGATAATTTGGCACCTTGCATCATAAATACATCGTCGACTCAAGGAAATCGAATTTCTGGCAATAAATGAGGAAGCCGCTTACTTGGAAAATTCGAATTTGTGGAGTTAATGCACATTAGGGAGGATTTGGGAGAATATTTGGCAGAGATTTTTTTGGGAAATTTTCCCCACATGGGTCCCTACTCTTCTACACTTGTCATTTCATCATGGAATTCAATTTTGCTTGAGGGATTCGTGATGCCACTTGGGAAATTCAAATTTGCATGAAGGAGCATTGGGATTTGTGATGTTCCTTTTTTTGGTGTTCCTTATGGCATGGATAGGATGGACTTTCAGAGTTGGGGGCAGACATGTCACAGGTGCAGGTTGGCATCCTCAGCTAGCCCAAGGGTTTTTGGAGGGGATTTTAGGAGTTTTTATGAGGTTCAATGGCATTCGCTTGGTATATTCCATCATCCACACAATTTGCCTTTCGTTCTGTTGCATTCCGATAAATTTTAAAAAACAAAGTTATTAATGTGTCTGACTCAATTAATTACGCTTAAGATGGCATTTTGGGAGGAATACTTGGCAGAACACCTTAGTGTAATAGCTCATTGGAACCAGAACGAGAAGATCTACAAGATGAGATGGTTAAAAGTGATTTTCAGTGATGTGAGGAGGCATGGTGGCCAATTTACCCTTTTCTCACATTAAAAATAATATTTTAATTGAAATAAAAGAGGGAAAAGTGCTTCGTGATTAACATAATAAGAGGTTCTAGAGGGGTCCATCAAATTTATAAAAGAGGAGGAGGCCATTTGGGGACATCTTGCATTTCATATTTCTTCTTGTACGAGAGGTTGAGAACCCGATTCTCAACTTCATTTGTAGCTCCAGGACGGAAACCCTCGTGTGATTTTGGTGAGAGTGGACAAAAACCCACCTCATCTCCTTGGTGGATTCAGCCAGAATTCATAGGTGTAATGATTGATTTCAGTTCAGTTTTGGGAGTGCCGACTTTAGCATTGTAGCATATCAATTTTGGAGACCAGATTATCTATCTCAGCTATTTCAGTTATATCATCGTGTACACTCTTTCAGTTATTTATTATAATGAAAGTTGAGATTATTTCTGCTCATTGTGTTATCGAATTGCATGCACTCTACTTGTTATATTTTACATGACAATCCTCTGTTAATTGAATAGTAATTTTATGGTGAAATTTTTGTTGAGTTAAATTTCTGCAAAATTAGTCAAATATCTGAGGGTAATTTGACTTAATTTTGAGGCGTCGAAGTTAATATTAGTTTGATAAATTGCTCCTGAAGACCGTTTTAACCCTTGAAGGTTAGATTGACATTCTTGGAGGGGTCAAGTTATCGTGTGCCAATTCTTGGCCAAATTGTCATCAAAACTTATTGCTATGAAAAATCGTCAAATGTTGTTTTAACAAGAAGTGAGACAAAGATTTTTGTGGACTTCTTGAAATCGTGTTTGAACCCTCTATAGAATTGTGCTTCTAGCAGCGGTGTTTTCTTTTTTAAAAAGGCACATGGTTGCACTAGTGAATTATTCTCGTTGTTCTACAAAAGCCTGACTACTCCCTGCGAATGAAGACATGACAAACGGATTGGTATTAATTGTTGACTTTGCACGCAAAAGGGATTGGTATTAATTGTTGACTCTAGAAAATCGTGTTCCATAGGCTGTGATTGATGCCACTAGAATTTGATATCTCCAATTGTCGGGGCAATTTAATCCATCCGAAACCAAATCATATATGTGAGAAGATCGACGTATTTGCTAGACAACTTTATTTGAAACTACAGGAGCTAGGATCAAATTCAAAGAAGTAATCATCAATAGTTGGAAACTGAGCACGAGACTTTGCAAAATTACTGAACGCTGGGTGTGTGGAGAAAATCGTGAGGGTGTGACTTGGGTTGAACGCAAGTCGACAAATCAGTCGGAATAATATACCAATTTGCGAGATATCCAGAATTGCACTGTCAAGTTATCAGATCATGGGTTCGAATTGAATTTCCAGAAAAGATGAATCGTTCGAATTGTAGCCCGAGTTCTACGCTGAATCATGTTCGAGCTAAAGATGGTATCAATTTGTTGAGTTCAATCACTAAATTGAGGCACTCTTTTAACACTATTCATTTCGATTTCTAAGTTTACGTGGGTAACGACTCGACTGGGGAGTAAATCTTTTGAGCACACGTGGATCTCGCAGGGTGCCAGTGACCAACCCGATTGGCCAACAATGACCGAGTTGCATAAATCAAGCGTTTTGCCACCAGTGCACAGACAGCGCCAGAAGGCAGTACATTGAATATATCAGGTTCGTCACAACCTGGGACCTGTGGTACGTGAGTTGGTTGTTTGTGCAGAAGACAAATGAAGAACCTGAGTATGTAATGGAGCAATCAGACCAATGAGTTTGATCACAGAATGTCTAGGCATTGCGACAACAACTCAGATCGGGGACTATCACACTGATCCCCAATTACTCCATTTGAGTTGTCTCCGAATAGCAGACTAAGGGGGGTAGACCCTATGGAAATGGAAAAAGGAAAGATTAGTTGGGAACCAACCAACCTGGGAGACACAACTAAGCAACCAATACTTGTTTTAGATTGTGCAAGATTTTAAGGATTCAAAATGATTTGAAGAAAGTGATAACAATGTCTTGTGGAGTCAACTATCCTGTGAAGAAAATAAGGTTCAAGTAAATGATGGGAAACTGCTGCTGAAAAGACTTGACTGTCTCATATGCAAATGCAAAATTTAAAACTATGTGAAATGCAGGGACTTGGTTAATTTTAGTTAAATGAGGGCCTAAAATTATTTTTGAAATGTCTTAAATGTTACTTAACTTAAGGCTCAAAAAAGTGGTGTTCTAAATGTGAAAGCAGGTACTTATACCAGCACTGCAAAATGCATAATGGACTGAAATGTAAAATGCTGAAATAAAACACTTTTAAATTCAAAAATTCATTTGTATGAAATACTCAATCAAAGATCATTATATGCATAAGTAAAACTCGCATGAGCATGTAAAAAAAACAAATGTATTTCCGAAATTAAACTAAGTGCTTAAACTCAGATTACATCAATGAAATATCAGTCTAGAAATTTGCTTTTAAAACAAGTGTTAATACCAACAATATATTTTAAATCAGCAGTCCAGTAACCATGCAATATTCAGAAATTTCTATGTATAACAACAGAAAATTTTTAATGACAAACTGATAACTGCAATTCAGAAAATTTTGGAGTTTAATTATTTATGATCTATTGATGTATTTGATCTAAAAAATTCAGAAATAAACTACTGAACAATAGTGAAACAATTTTCAGAAATTTGTTTGGAAAAGTTACCGAAACTAACTTCTATTTCTGCAATTAAACAACAGTAAAAATGTAAATTAAATTTGTTGCTAAATTCAGAAAATTTATGAGTTTAATTCTTTTTGATCTATTGATATATTTGATCTAATAACTCAGAAAATTACTAAAAAAAACAGTGAAAAAATACTCAAAAAATAGCATGCAAAAGTTTATAAAAGTAATTGTATTTCTGAAATGTAATGCAGTGAAATATGCAAACTAATATTTTGCTAAATTTCAAATAACTAAAATTTTATTCCAGTATTAATCTTGCTTTCAAGTAAATGCATCCAGCCGCGCTGCTACCCTAGCCGCGCCTTCTGAGCGTCCTGCAAGCGCTCTCCCTCATGGAGTCTGGAGGCGGCCCTGCGGCCCCTCCCCCCCTTCCCCCGGAGATCGAAGCCTTCAAGGCCCTAGTTACTGCATCAGGAAAACGCCAGGTCACAGGCCCGCAGCAAAAATTCGTCAAAAAATTGGACAGTATTCCCAAGGTGGCCTTACCAGAGGAGGAAATATGTAGATCCGCACTGAATCTTGCAGAAAAAGGTCTGATCGGCCAATTCACTGGTTTGTGGCCATCCCCGAGAGCTGTCAAAGAATGGGTCAAAAGGAACTGGCTACCTTTGGTAAATGAAGGAATCAAGATCTATTTTGTAGGCAAAGGGTTCTTTGTTTTCCTGTTTGACAGTATAGAGGATAGAGGCCTGATCTTCAGAAATGGGCCATACTTCATGGGGCCTCAAGGACTCTATTGAACAAATGGTCTACCGATTTTGACCCAGCGCAAGATGTGCCCAAGGCGGTTCCTGTCTGGGTGCGCCTCCCGCATCTTCCCCTGCATTGCTGGCATCAAAGCTCTCTCCAATCCATTGGAAACGCTCTTGGAAAATACATAGACCAAGCCCCAAGGAAGGACCAGTATTCCTGTGCCCGGATCTGCGTGGAGGTCGATTTGGAAATAGGATTACCCGAAGCGATTCAGCTATCGGTGGCAAACTGGACACACATACAAGAGCTTGACTACGAACAACTGCCCTTCAAGTGTCGTTTCTGTCATGAGTATGGGCATTTTGCTAGATATTGCAAAAAAAGAAGCGAGGAGACATCAGAGAAGGAAAAAGAAGAACAATGGAAACAGGCAAAGAAGACAACATCTAATAGACAGAGTAACAAAAACAAGGCTAAAGGGACAGAGAACAAAGTAGATAATGGAAGCACAAGTAACCAAAACGCCGGAAGCAGTGAAACAAAAGGCAATGAGGGAGATAAAAACCCCTTTGAAATCCTTACGCCTCCTTCAGACCCTCCGGAAGAAGGGGAAGAAGAACCACCACAGCAGGAGAATATGGAAACCCTAGAACCAGGTAATAACCCAATCTCCATCCCAAGCAATATTACTTCTCCATCATACGCAGAGATAATCAAAAAAAAGAAAAAAACAATAGAGAATATGGGATCATCAGATGATGAAACACAAGAAAGGTCAACAAAAAGGGCTAGACGAAGAACAAACAAGGAAACTAGAGAAGAGGAGTCAGAAAAACAAAAAACCCTCGGCAGTCAAGCTACCATCGAAATGACACTAGGGAGGAATATCAGGCCAAGGGCCTCCAAAGGAGGAGGGCCTACCCCTTCAAGTGGTAAATGATGCAGTTGATCTCTTGGAACTGTAGGGGTCTGGGTAATCCCAATAAGGCAGAGGCTATCAGGGACTTATTGAAGATGGAGACCGCGGACATCCTTATGCTCCAAGAGACCAAAGTAGAAGGGGAAACCCTTCTAAACACCAGCGCTAAGAAATGGAAATTTGATTCAGGAAAGGCTGTTAGTGCAAGGGGCACAGCTGGAGGATTAGGTACTTTTTGGACAAAAAACTTCTCACTAGAACGATTTTTAGCGACTCAACATTGGATCTTCACAGAGCTGCGTCACACCGTAAGCAATCTTACCCTTGCTCTGTTTCACTTGTATGTCCCAGTTCATTATGAAGAAAAGAGAGAGTGTTGGAGGTCACTTTCAGATTATATAGCGCAAATCAGCCCCACAAACTTAGTCATAGGTGGAGATCTGAACATAACTCTAGATCCCAAAGAAAAGAAAGGAGGGATTCAGTCCAGAGACCCTTTCATCAATACAGTGGGCAATTTGATTCAGCAGTGGGACTTGGTAGACTTCAAACCAGTGAAAGGCAAATACACCTGGACAAACAACAGAACCGGAGAAAATCATATCTCAGCCAGATTGGATAGGTTTCTTATCAGCAACTCGTTAATGATGGACAACAGAATAGTTTTCACCAAGATTCTTCCAAAGCTCACATCGGATCATAAGCCTATCCTCTTATGCCTAAAAGAGGAAGAGGATTTAGGCCCCCTTCCTTTTCGTTTCAACCCTCTCTGGGCAGGCAAAGATGGGTTTTTAGAAACAGTTCAAGCAGCATGGAGGACAGAAGTTATCGGTTCCCCAAGCTATGTGTGGGAACAAAAATTGAAAAATACAAAGAAAGCACTCAAAGATTGGGTAAAGAAATCCATGCAATCTCCCAATAGGCAGAGGAAGGAGGCAGTAATTCAATTGGAAGGAATACAACTCGAAATGGAGGAGAAAGATCCCTCTTCCACAGATTTAGCCAATGAAAAATCTGCTCAAAGGAATGTATACTGTTCTTTCAGAAATGAAGAGGAATATTGGCGTTTAAAGTCTCGAAGCCTGTGGCTCAAATCTGGGGACAAAAATACCTCATACTTTCATAAACAGTGCAGGGCCCGTCTCTCGAGAAATCACATAACAGAAATTACCAGCACTAGTGGTCAGGTTTATAAAGGATTCTCTCAAATCCAAGAAGCAGCTGTAAATCATTTTCAGAACCTTCTTAGTGCAGAAAGAAATGGGAATGAGGAGGATGAAGCAGAGTTTCTCACAACCATCCCAAATCTAGTCAGTGAGGAAGATAATGATTCTCTGATGAGTCCAGTAACAGAAGAAGAGATAACTAGTATTGTTTGGTCCATGGAACCAGATAAAGCCCCAGGTCCTGACGGTTTCACAATTCACTTTTACAGAATTTGTTGGGAGATTATCAAAATTGATCTCTTCAGAATGATAAGAGGAGTCTCGAGGAAGGCAAAAGTGGGTGGTGGAATAAAATCCACATTTCTCGCTTTAATCGCCAAGGAAACAAACCCAAGATTCTTTGACAGATACAGGCCGATCTCCCTTTGTAATTCATCATACAAGATCGTGGCCAAACTGCTGGCAAACAGAATCAAGCCGATCTCTCCAGCCCAAGGAGGATTTGTGAAAGGCAGACAAATCCTAGATAATGTCATTCAAGTCCAAGAGGCTCTCCATTCCAGCCACGCACGGAAAGAACAAGGTATGATTATCAAATTAGATATGAGTAATGCTTTTGATCGTGTTAATCGTTCTTTCTTGCTCAGGGTACTTGTAGCCTTTGGGTTCAGATAGGAATTCATAAACCTTATCAAAGCCTGCATCGAAAACATCTAGATCGCTCCAATGGTGAATGGGAGACCAACAAAGTTCTTTTCCGCCACCAGGGGACTGAGGCAAGGCTGCCCTCTGTTTCCCTTTCTCTATATTCTGATGGTGGATTCATTAAGCAGAAAGTTGACACAGGAGCAACAAAGTGGCACCATTCCTGGGATAAGAATCGTGCAAGGCGTATCCCCAGTGAATCATGCGCTCTTTGCCGATGATTCACTCCTGCTCGGGGGCGCTTCCATGAGAATTGCTAAATCATTCAAGACAATTCTCCAAAAGTATTGCAGTGTTACTGGAGCACTAATCAGTGAGAGGAAAAGCGCAGTATACGGATGGAATACCGACCAACAAACAATTGATAGGATAGCCAGCGAACTGGGGTTCAAAGGCTATGCAGAGTGGGATAAAATAAAGTATCTCGGTCTTCCGTTGACGATGGGATCCAATCGTAATAATTTGTGGGAGGAGGTGATCTCCAAGTTCAATAAGAAGATAGCAGCGTGGGGCGGAGTTTGGCTTTCCTCAGGAGGCAAGCTCACTCTCATCCGGTCTGTTCTTTCAGCTCTGCCTACTTTCCAAGCCACTTTGCTGATGGCTCCAAGGCAAATCGCAGATCAGATCTCTTGTTTAATGCGGAATTTTTTGTGGAATGGTGGGAAGGGGAACAACAACCGTTTTCACTTAGTTAATTGGGAAATGGTGAAGCGCCCAATCGCTGAGGGTGGACTCCAAATCAGAGACCCCCAACAAGCAAATCTAGCCCTGGGTTGTAAGCTACTGTGGCAGCTAATTTCTGAGCCCACGCACCCAATCAGCCAGGTCTTAAGTCTCAAATATCTCAGAAATCGGTCGATCATCTCCTTCAACCCAGCGTCTTCTCCTAAAGGAACACAGGCTTGGAGGCTCTGTTGTAAAGGGATAGATTTCTTCAGAACTCATTTGTATAAAATTCCAGGTAATGGCAAAAAAACATTGCTGTGGAGAGACCGAATCATGGGCCACCCTCCACTCTCAGACATAGATGAAATAGTAGATTTAAGAGTTTGGTTAAGATCAAAAGGAATCAGGAAAATCGAGGACATTGCAGAGTGGGATAACAAAGGAAACTAGCAGAGCTGGACTTTGCCCAACAGACCAGCGCACTTAAAAAATCAGTTAAACTATTTCATAAATGAAATCGCAGACTTTACTCCAGTGTATAAGGACGAGGAAGATTCATGGGGTTGGGGACAAACAGGGGTATACACAGCCAAACAAGGGTACTTACAGATGCAAAGCAAAAAGGACTCTTTGCACCCGGAAGTAGTGTGGAAGCAGATTTGGGAAAGCTTCAGCATTCCGAAGATCAATTTCTTCTTCTGGACTTTGTTTCACAACAAAATCCTAACTGGAGACAACCTATGTAGAAGGAACATAGCTGGTCCACATCGATGCGTGTTCTGTAAAAAAGGCTTGGAGACCTCAGTTCACATTTTTCTTGAATGTGAGTATGCTCAGAAGGCCTGGACTAGCTTCTTGGCTGGACTGAATGTAAGACCCCCAGTGAATAGTTCGATAACAGACATGTTTTTGTCTTGGAAAGCTAGGTATCCCCACATCATCGCAGTCAAATCCCTTTGGTACAAGGTGTGGATAGCAGCTCCAAAATACGTGTGCTGGAAGTTGTGGCTCTCTCGGAACGAAATAGTCTTTAACCAAAAAGAAATGTCAGCAGGAAATGTCGCAGAAAAGGCCAAGAAACTTCTAATAGAAACTTTGAGACAATCCAAAGTTAGAGATAACTCCCTAAGAGAAGAAGAAAGAGCATGGTTGGGTGATTATACTCCTGCAACGAGTCCTTCATCAATCACACGCCCAAATCACAAGGAAAACTGGCAGATCCGAGACAATTTGGAAAGCTTCCAGAAGTGGTGGAAATCTCAAGGAAAATGCACTATCTTCTTTGACGGAGCCTCGAAAGGCAATCCAGGCAGGTCAGGAGCCGGGGGGGTCATTTACCTCCCGAATGGAAGAAAAGAGGAATTCAGTTGGGGACTCGGAATTAAAACCAACAATCAGGCAGAAATCCTTAGTCTTTTAAAAGCTGGCCAACTGGCCAGAAAAGGAAACCCAAGGGAAATCTTAGTGTTTGGAGACTCAGAATTGCTGATAAAAGCGCTATTAAAAAAGAAAGGGCTTAAGGATTCAGTTCTGAACAAACAGATATTAAGAGTGAATAGACTCCTGAAGGACTTCTCTTCAGTTCAAATTTTTCATATCCTCAGAGAATTAAATACAGAAGCAGACGGGTCTGGCAAATATTGGATGCACTTTAGAAAAGAATATGATAAGTATAAACGCAGGAGAACCGAACATGGCAGCCATTCCTTAAAAGGGCAAGTCGATCATGTAAAAGCAGAAATTGTTCGGTTAGAAACAGAAAATGTAATACTTGATATGGCTTTAGCCACCCATAAATAAAATATCCGTTTTGGTTAAAAAAAAAAAAAATCTTGCTTTCAATTAGATCAATGAAAAAGGTAAGGGTTTAGAGGATGTGCACCAGTCATCCCTTGAAGGCTTGAAGGCACTTGAAGATGGGGTGCCCAGGTCATTGAAAATTCTCCAATGCAAATGCCAAACTTATAAAAGTTTGAGAAAATTTTGTTAAAATTTTTTGGGAAATTTTAGGAAAAATTTAGTGAGAAAATTATGGTGAAGAAGGCTGCAAAGATGAGAGGTTTGAGGGTGGAACGATAGAGGCCAAGAATGAGGCTGGAGATGGCCAGCGCCGGGCCTCATGGCCCTAAAAGAAAAATTTGCCCACAATATTTCTTAAATCTTTCCTCAACCTGCAAACAAAATGGAGATGCCCTTTAGGGCTCAGATCTCTCTCCAGAATCCACAAAAATCTCCTGCGATTTTCAGATTTTTTTCCTGCACAAATAAAAGACAGAAAACCCCAAAGCATGTATATACAGAAATATGAAATACCCAAAACCCCAATGAATTAGAAATTTGTTATTTACAAATCTACAATAATATTCTACAAATGTAGCAGATATGCAGATCAAAGCCTTTTATTAGATAAATTTAAACAAATTTTGCACAATATTTAGAATAAATTTTAAATTTTAAAGAAGCACAAGCCCAAGAAAAACTGTGTAAGTAAGATATTCTATAAAATGACTTCAGAAATTAAAAAGACAACGGAATCTTTTAGATTATGCAAACTGAGAGTCGGTCCAGCTGAGGACTTCTCCAAACGCCCAAATCTTGAATGATAACTTTTGCACACTTAGATTTGATTGTTAGATTAATAGAGATTTAAAAATGATCATAAAATCATTAAGAAATAGAGATACCTGCTACTTCTATCAAATCAAAATGATATTCTAAAATCCTAGAAATCTGTGCAAGATACTTGTACATAGATCAATCCTCAAAGACTATTAACTAGCAAATGCAAACAAAAGCAGCAAGTATTAAGAACAATATTATCACATAAATCTGAAAGAGGAACACCATGATTTGAAACCCCAAAGTCTTTGCGTTTGATTAACCAGAAAAAGTTACAAGAGTTTTCTTAGAGCAAGTACACGATTCAGAAATCGGATCCAAATAATGGAAAGAGGCATCTCATTTATAGAAAAATTCTCTAACGGCTAGTTGGCTTGATCCCCGTCAAAACAATCTCGGTAGTTGATGAAGATCAATTGATCTTTTAGTCACCACCGTTGAAATAAAGTTACTTTTTGAGGAAATTCGAATTTCACTTTTAATTAACTAAAAAATGATTATTTTGAGTTAATTGTCGCAAAAAGTTGAATTTGACTTAAATACTATGGCATAACGGTTCAAAATATCTTGAAATTTTCAATATTCCCTTGGTCGGGACCTCCAAAAATTAAGAACTTCAAATCCACGAATTTTAAATGTTGCAGAATTTAATTTTTCCTAGGACCTAAATTAATTAAATTTATGGCTTTAGCATTTTAATTTATTTTAGCCATAAATATTTTTAACCCATAAAGGGGGAACACCCGTTCATTATAGACTCTCAATAATTACCCATTTCTGCGACACAAAATATGATTTAGTAGACTAAGTGACTTGTAATAAAATAATCTAACCAAATATCTAGAATTATTCGCAAATCACTTTTACAGAGACTTGATAAATAACACTACGACTCATTTAAAATCCTGACGACAAAATCCACCCTAGCTTTGGGGTGAGGCTGGAGGGAAAAACTCTGCCGATCATCCATGTTTAGAAATAGACATGAATTGGTGAGACAAAAAACCTTCGCGGATAGAAATCATCATCAGAAAAATAAATTTACCTAGGTTGTTACATACATTTGTCTTACTAGGATCATTTACATTACAAAATGCAGCATCGGTTTACAAAACTCCAGTGTACATATAGCTGATAATGATGAATCTGTGGATCATTAGAGTGCTCGGATATGATGGAAATCCATGCGCGAAAAGATGTATAGCTATGGGGTACTTGACATGGAGTGGTCAACATCTGGCTCTCCTTAGGGACATGTTGCTTCATAGAAAGAATGTGAGAATCCAAAATCTGCACCCAAAGAAAACACAAAATGACATAAGTAGCGTCCATCCAAATATAATCCAAAAATCATCATATAATATTATATAAAATAGAAGCTCTGTAACAATTCTACAAACATGGAATGTAAACTTAATCTAAAAACATAAATAAAATGCTAAAATGACAAGGTGTAAGGTTAGAGATACAATACAAAGGATGCCCTTGTGGCATGAGATGTGTTCATATAGTGCATAGTGAGCATCTGCCAAATTTCAGGTAGATCAATGGGTTGTTTCTCTGATGTGCCATGCCCAATCTTGCATATTGAAGAACTCTGACTGATCCCAATGTTGTGTTTTTCTTGGCCACCAGTTGTATCAAACCTCTTCCTTCTTATCTTTCGCTTTGTACGTTTGCTTTCGTTAGGATGTGATGTTGATGACGATGTGGTTGGCGCACAACTTCCTTCTTGATCCGAAAAATGCTCATATGGAAAATTTGGAATGTTCAAGACTTCTGTGACCTGCACTTCTTTATTTTCATGAACCTGATCTGTTATGATTGTGTTGACGATGTTGGACCTGCCAACATGTCAAGGGGCTTTCCCTGGTAATAAGTCCCAATTAGACCTTAGACCGTTTGGTGTAGGAGTCCCAACAGTGGGTCGTAAGGTAATGCCTTGACCGTGATGTCGCACAAAGGCAAGTAAGATAACTCTGTTAGTAGCAAGGGTGTGACTGATGCAGAGAGTCAAAGAATGTGTATGAGAGGTTACAACACTTCGAAGGGAGAGGAAGGTGAAGGTGAGTTCCAGGTTGAAAGGGATCAGTCCCAACTCGGCTAGGAACACACCACACAAAGGACATGCAAAACTTCCGGCGGAGCAGTCCACTCGAATGCGGCAGTCACAACATACAAGGTAAGATAACACGAACAACACTCATGGATCAGTCCGAGACGAGTGTGACGGTTGATATAGCAAGGTTCATGAGAAAGGTTTGTCTGATGTCCAGCAGAGCAGTCAACATGGACGGTGACAACATTAATAACATATGCAACACATTAACAACAAGATTCATATAATTGCATGCAAATCAGTTCATAGTTCATACACAAGTACGTAAGTTAAATAACATATATCATTAAGGCAACTGGAACAGTCCAACTATAATAACAACGTATGCATTAAAATGTGTTGGCTCTTATTATATAAAGAAGTGTAAGTCACAATCATACAATACGTCCATGTAAACCTGCTAGCCCCAACAGTGGAACATTATAGCCACATCCGCCTGCTCCTCCAAAGAGATGTACTAGCTCCATGCAGAGGAGAAGACAAGGCTTACAATACTGTCCAAGCCTTCTTCAAGATAGTCTTAGTAGAAGCTTGGCTGACCAAAAGCCTATGCAATGAGTTATGAGGGACTATTTATAGCAAAGTGTGGGGTGACCTTTGACGTTCCCCTTTGTGACCATTCAACTACCCCCATGACTCTTCACCTACTCTATGACTGTTACATCCACTCTTGACACTTGACTTACACTTGACATGACTCAACATTACAATGCACATGTACCCATGCGAACAATGGCTTGGACAAGCCAAACTAGACATCATTCGGACCTTGATAACCATAGAAGTCCAACTGCCTGACATCCTCATGCTGATCAATAGTGTCATATTGATGCCAAGTTTGGTAGTCCTTGAGAGTGTCTGTGTTTCTACTATGACATCCGTCTCAAACCTGAATCTTGCCTCCATAGCATCTGGGTACACTGCTCAGGCTCCTCTGTCCAAGTTGTCTGTAAGCATGCGCATTATTGTCTTTAGTGTAGCTGGACCAACAATGTACTTGCGCATGATGTCTACACTGATAGGCAAGGGCGGTGCGCATCAACTCATCGAAGTACGAGTCAAGCTCCTGTTGGACTTGCTTCTTGGTCTTTGCCTGAGTCAGGGTCCCAAGTGATGGGATCGTATGAGTGTACACTATAACCTCCATGCTTTTGAATACTCGTGCATGGAAGCCTGTATGCTAGTGATGAGTTGCGGTAGGTCTTCATAGTTTCGGATCTGACTCCGGATACGTGCTTGCAGCTCGACCGCATTGGCTTTCATCATCTTTGGCAAGTGAAGCGACACTCCCTTGTACTTCATCATCCATGCTTGCATGTTATCAACGAAAGTATGTATGTTTTTCAAGATGCATACTCTTCTTGCACATCGTTGCTGCCAGATGAACGACTGCTTGATGCACGGTACTAAACTTGGAGTACAATGCTCGCATAACTGTGTCCAAGGACAACACTTCATCCAGTATTTGCTTCTTTAGTTTAGCTCGGGCGGACATTGTCACCAAGTCTCCTCCCTGATTGGCCACCTGCAGTTCCTTCACCATTCGCTCATTATTAGCTATGAGAAAACGAACACTTGAGCTAGTGGCTTCACCATACACTCTAGTTGCATCGGCCAATGCAGCTGGATGCTTGTGCACATAAGTCACGATCACTTGCTCTTCAAATTGCGCAAGGGATGTTTGGTCTTCCAGAGTTGGTACTCTCTAAGACTGCACAACTCTGTGATGAGATTCGTCACAGGAGATGTTGTGCATCTCTGCTTCCGGTGACCACCAAGGATCTCAATGCCTCGTTGGTCATTCGAGACTTGCTCACTGTCTGGGTGCATTGAAGCAGGTGAATCGACCTCTTTTTGGTGAGGCATGAGGTCAGTGTCTTGTTCCAACTCCTGCTGCTCCATGTCTGCATCCAACTGTTCAAGAGCCTATTCTATCTCATGAGCAAAGTCTTGCCCCTGCGAGGATTCACCCTGTTCGCCTGATACTAGCTGTTCAGAAGAATCAACTACTTGTATGGGTGCTGCATTGTCTGTCTACACATGATGTGCCCCTTGCTGAATTTGCTGCTGTTGCACTTTCTTCTCATGTTAGCGCAGTCTTGTTCTTTTTGGAGTTTCTCCCTCGGCTCATGCAACTCCCTCTCTGCTTCTTCTATTCTCTTCTTATCCCTCTGCCTTCACGCAATTCGCTTGTCGCGTTGCTACCTCTTCTGTTGAATAGCCATAGTTGCTTGTTCTACAAGTAGATCTGCTCGAAACTTGCAACTTTGTTCCTCCTCCATGCGGTCGACAATCTTTCTCTTCCCTTTGTGGCGCGTAGGTATGCTTGGCTATGCTGTTTCTGTTACTGTTACTACTGCTGGTGTTCTTCGTTATGCTGCTTCACGCTGTTGTGCTAATCACTCTACGGCGACACCAACTTGTTCATTGGGTTTGGAGGAATTGGAGCAATACCTCCATGAGTCCTCCTCGGCCCATTGACACGCCCCATGGATCCAATTGAATTGAACTCTAATGCAGTGATCCTTCACAATGCAATGTGGGTCATACGGGTTGAAGCTTCAGAGGTCGAACAGGTACTTCTTCATCTATTCAGCTTTGACATCTGCTTGCTTGATGCTCCGGATCTCGTATTAACCCAATCCGCAACGGAAGAGTAGGCCAAGGTGCCTTCTTCTTCTGTTGTATCCTAGCTGTTAATCCTGCTAAGATATGATACGCTACTTCCTGCATGACAAGCATGTCCAAAGCAAACTTTGGCAGAACATGCGGAGGCTTCTCCGCACTGAACACTCGGATGAACGTGCTGTTCGGTGAGGCATACCAATCTGCAATGCCTAACAATGCCTTCATCGCTTCTTCTGACATGCAGGGTGGATCCTGTTCGAATATCAACCTGTACACTAGGGTGACAAGATGGTCGGACAACCGCTCCTCTGAAGCTGCACTCGGACAATAACTTGAAATATATGCTCACAACAGTCTCCGCCAGTGGACATGCCCACTCTAAGCTTGGGAACTCACGTCGGGCATAGATTGCATCTAGAATGTAGGCGGACATGTAAATCTATGCATGTCTGCCTTCGGGTGACTGTCGAGCCTTCGTGATTTGCTCCTTCAGCTGATGAGCCAGTATGTCGGACTAGTTGCATGGTCTTCCTTCTCTAGCTAGTTGGTCTAGCATGACCACCCAACTCTGAGGGAAGGTCTCAGTGCCCGCTTGGCCACTCAGTCGACATGCGAATATGACCAAGTATTGGTATGCCTTCCTCAATATCTTCGTCTTATAGACTTGATTGGGGGTCATCCTAAAACGAGTTGGCTCCTTTACCCAATCCTTCAGAATGTCTCTGGAGTGGCCTCTGCTGTTGGGCAAGCTGAATGGTGGAGTCATGACAGTCATGGGCTCGATCATCTGATACATCTCATCGTAATCTCGTGCCCAGAAGGTTGCAAGCTTCGTCCCACTGACACTGTTCAAGGTCATCGTCTTGGGGTCAGTGTGAGAGACGATCTAGTGAATCATGTTCGCGCATGGGAACGTGGGGTATTTGCATGCTATCCGGTACAAGCCGGACTTACGAATGTTTACGTACACCTGACAGTCTTCAAGGTACTTCCGCAAAAGTACTTGCGAATGTTTCATTCACCTCTTGCCACTTTAGTTTGATGTCCTCTAGATACAACTTCGTATTTCATAGATCGGCAGACCAGAGGACACCTGCTCAGCTGTTGCTCCAGCTGCCATACCATCAGTGTCCTCAGATCCTATTCTCTTGGAAGCCATTGAGACAGATGAGCACCTGAAATATCTGGAAACAAGCAGCATGCATGGCAAGAAATATGTCAGTGAAAACAAAGCAAATTCGGGGAAGGACGCAACACATACCTAGGAAACTGATGAGCACGATTGTGCAGATTTCACTGGGAGGTTGAGTGACTAGCTACTAAAACTATGCAAAAGGCAGTCTGGACTGATTGGGAGGCTTGGCTGGCTGCTGGATCTCTGAAATGTGCAATCTTGTTGGGCAGTTGGCTGTTGGGATTGCCTAATGTGCAATCCCACTTGGCAAGGAACACTGGCCCAAGGACAAATTTGCGCAAATTCTTGGGCCAAGCAGTCACTGCCCTCCAGGAATGCGCAAATCAGTCCAAGAGGCCAGTGCTGGGCCAGAATGCGCAAATCTGGAGAGGAAGGTGAGCCTTCCTTCTCCACATTGTGCAATGCAGCTTGTTGAAAGCAGAGACCGGGCCAAGGTTGGCCCGAATCGCCAATGGGCAACTGAAAGCAAGTGAATGAAATGCATGGCGACACTAAGTGATAGCAGAAGTGATAAACCGTGCATGCAAAACATGAATGGAAGATTCAGCGAACAGATCAACATGCATGTGGGTGAGGTCGTTTGCCGGTTGGGCGAACATTCGTGCAAAACAGTTTCATGCATGCGACAATAGTGAGATAGCAACGAAAATTGAAGCAGAGCTAGGTCAAGCTAAATATATGTAAACGACAGCAGGCGTTCAAAGAAATCAAGCAAACAACACTCACACAAGCGAATACACAAAAAGCGACAAAAATGCTAAAAAAGACAAGTTGAGGCCACTTACTCGTGAATACCTAAGCCAGATGTGTCGGAGAGTCCTGGATGTGCTGTGGGATGTCAGAGCTCCAAGATCGATTTGAATGAATGAGCTCTGATGCGTCGAATAAATAAGTTTGGTCTCAAAACGCACATGCCACAAATCTAGGAAAAAGCGACACTTGGAGGGAAAATTCTAAAACAACTTTGCATGTAACCCCTAACTGTTAAAAATAGCTCCCTAAATCATGGGATGCCTTTTGCATGTTGTCTCTTGCTATTCTGGGAAGATCAAGTGATGCATGCATGCAAGTCAAGTTTCCTTGGTTCCGAGTGGAACTAGTCAACCAGACTATCCATGCATGTGAGTGCTCAACTGCTTGGGAAAAATGCGCATTCTTGACTGTAAGTTGGGCTGACTGCCCAAGGGGATTGCGCAATTTCTGGGCAGAGAAGCTGACTGCTACCTAGATTTGCGCAAATCCTGGGTTGAACAACTTGCTGCCGGGAAAAATTGCGCAAATCCTGTTGGGAGGGTTGGCTGGCAGGATTGCGCAATCCTGGAGACCAACAGGTTGTCAGAGAGGATTGCGCAATTCCTGGAGGGAAGGCTAGTTGCCCTCCAGGAATGCGCAATTTTCAAGGGGAAGCTACTCAACCTACAGTTGGACCAAGTTCGGGTATGTAGCCTGTGAGGGGAATGGATTGACTATGATTGACAGGCTGCCTTTGTGTGAGGAAAACACTGAAGCTTGAATACTTGATGAAGCAAGACAAAGTGTTGTGTAACGTTGGTAGGGGAGGCTCCAAAACAGGCTAAGGAAAATTTTTGGAGGGTGGTTGTAGCCGCTACAACAGACTGGTGGATCAAACTCTCAAGCGTCAACCTGGTTCTTATCAATTTCCCTTTTATCTGGGTCACCTTCAATTAGCCACTTTTCAATGGAACAAATGATCTCCTCATAATAAGATGGAGCTTGTTGCAGTAGACAATGAAGCTTATGATCTTTTGACGTTTCCTTGTTTCTTTCATCCTCTGACCCACGCTGAAATACCTGTATCTGTATCTTTTCCATTACTTACAACTTATTCTGAGAATGATCTTTTCAATTGTTATGGCATCCATCTGGTTAGAGTGTTCAACGTTCATAGCATTGACTTCCTTGGCATGGTTTTCCTCCATGGTCAATAACTTATTCTGAAGACATATTTGACCGTCTTCCATATCTTTTATTGCTTTGTCACATTTATTTGCTTTTATGGTCATCAAGCAATTTTGCATAGAGCTCATTTCTCTGTCATGATTAGCTTTAATGGTTTCCATTTCCTTAGCATGTTTTGCTCTCATGACAAGTAAACAATTTTGCATGGAAGTCCTTTCTTTGTCATGATCTGCTTCCATGGCTTCTTTCCTATTTTGAAGATTGATCTGGTTAACTTCAATGTTCTAAATCATTTGTGTATAATTGAGTTTTATGTCCTTAATCGTTTGAGGATGTTCATGATCTTCTATAGGCAAATGATATTTCTTACCAACAACATTAATTTGATTGCTTGTCCTTGCCATTCTACTATTTATGATTCTTTTGACAACATGGCAAGTAGTCTCTTCTTGAAGAGCATCACAGGCCCTACAATAAGGCGGAGCCTCATCCAGAAGATTGGCAGACTCAAGTGGATTTGGTGGTCTCTGCTCATTAGATGGGCCTTTCTTATGCCAGACATTATTATTATTTCTAGGTTGGAAACTCTGTGCTTGAGATCTTTCCATTTGGACCAACCTAGCCTGCATGGTACTTATTTCCTTAGCATTATTAGCTATTAAATTTGTTGATTAAGTTCCATGCTTTCAAGTTTCTGCATCAGTATTTGCATAGGGTCATCATCAGATTCATTGGATTCTTTCGATTTACTTGGACCCTCATCAAAACCTGAAATTTCAATCTTCCCAGATGCTTTCTTATCCTTTTCAATTTCCTCAGCTAAAACCTGGGCAACCATATAATCATTAGTTTTAGCTCGCCTCACCTCCTAAGAAGTATCAACATCAAAGACATCAACATAAAAATCCAAAAGAGACTTGGCAAGAGGTCTATAATCTTGAGGTAATTCTTTAATAATAACATTAAACCTCTTATTAAATTCCTCTACGATTTCATTTTCTTCCTTCTCTATGATGCTGATAGCTTTAACCAAATGTCTTTCTTCTCTTTTGTCTCCATACTTGTCCTTAAAGGCATTAATAATCGATTGCAATGAATTGAACAAATTATTAGGCTTTTCTGGAAACCAATTCAGAGCATCTTCCTCTAAGGAAAGAGCAAAGAGGCTCATTTTCACATCTTCATGATTATAGTCAGCACCTCCAGCATATTTACCCAACCAAGAGCTAAAAGCTTTTAGATGAGTTGTAGAACTAACTGCATTATTTCCTTGGAAATAAGGCAACTTGTCAAGGCCATTGTTAGGAAGGTCATTTGGATAACCTTGAATGTTAGCAAAGTTACAAGGGGCAAACAAGTGCATGATGTCTTGCTCAAAGAGAGAAGGAGGGGCCAAATAGATGCTAGAGGGAGAGATCCTTGCTCAAGAAAATCAATAGATCCACAAGAAGCGAGCTTCTCACAGAAATTCTTGAAAAAAATGAAAGAAGTGGAGTCGCCACTTGAACATGAATCTAGCTCCAAGATCCAAAAGGAAAAAATCAAAAGGTTAGTCAGCGAGAAGCAACTGGATATCAGGGAGGGATTCTTATTTGATAAATAATGGATGAATATGTAGAGTCGCCACCCAAACAAGAAACCAACCGAAATGTCCAGGTGCCAAAGGTGCATATAGAGAAGATGAAGGATTAGTGAGAGGAAAAATATAAGGCGATGAAAAGATGAAGAGATGAAATGGTGCTAGAAAACGTGGCGTTGATGGGATAAGAAATGATGAAAGATTAGATTATTAGAAAAATATCGTGAGGACCAAGGACAGAAAAACTGTCCCCAACAACGGCGACATAAAATGTTGTCACACAAAATGTCTGGGCACCGCGACAACGACTCAGATCGGTGGTTGTCACATTGATCCCCAATCACTCCGTTTGAGTTGTCTCCCAATAGCAGACTAAGGGGGGTAGACCCTATGGAAATGGAAAAAGGAAAAATTAGTTGGGAACCAACCAACCTGGGAGACACAACGAAGCAACCAATACTTGGTTTAAATTGCGGAAGATTTTAAGGATTCAAAATGATTTGAAGAAAATGATACCAGTGCCTTGTGGAGTCAACTATCTTGCGAAGAAAATAAGGTTCAAGTAAAGGATGGGAAACTGCTGCTGAAAAGACTCGACTGTCTCATATAGAAATGCAAAATTTAAAACTATGTGAAATGCAGGGACTTGGTTAATTTTAGTTAAATGAGGGCCTAAAATTATTTCTGAAATATGTCTTAAATGTTACTTAAGGCTCAGAAAGGTGGTGATCTAAATGTGAAAGCAAGTACTTATACCAACACTGCAAAATGCACAATGGACTGAAATGTAAAATGCTGGAATAAAACACTTTTAAATTCAAAAATTCATTCGTATAAAATACTCAATCAAAAATCATTAGATGCATAAGTAAAACTCGCACGAGCATGTAAAAAAAACAAATGTATTTCCGAAATTAAACTAAGTGCTTAAACTCAGATTACATCAATGAAATATCAGTCTAGAAATCTGCTTTTAAAACAAGTGTTAATACCAATAATATATTTTAATTCAGCAGTCCAGTAACCGTGCAATATTCAGAAATTTCTATGTGTAACAACAGAAAATTTTAAATGACACACTGATAACTACAATTCAGAAAATTTTTGAGTTTAATTCTTTCTAATCTATTGATGTATTTGATCTAAAAAATTCAGAAATAAACTATTGAACAACAGTAAAACAATTTTCAAAAATTTGTTTACAAAAGTTATTGAAACTAATTTTTATTTATGCAATTAAACAATAGTAAAAATGTAAATTAAATCTGCTACTAAATTCAGGAAATTTCTGAGTTTAGTTCTTTCTGATCTATTGATGTATTTGATCTAATAACTTAGAAAATTACTAAAAATAAACAGTGGAATAATATTCATAAAATTACATGCAAAAGTTTCTAAAAGTAATTATATTTTTGAAATGTAATGTAGTGAAAGATGCAAACTAATTTGCTACTAAATTTCAGATGACTAAAATTTTATGCCAATATTAATCTTGCTTTCAATTAGATCAATAAAAGAGGTAAGGGTTTAGAGGATGTGCACTAGTCAGCCCCTAGGGGTTTGAAGACACTTGAAGATGGGCTGCCCAAGTCAATTAAAATTCTCCAATGCAAATGCCAAATTCAGAAAATTTTGAGAAAATTTTATTAAATTTTTTGGGAAATTTTAGGAAAAATTTAGTGAGAAAATTATGGTGAAAAAGGCTGCAAAGATGAGAGGCCTGAGGGTGGAATGAGAGACCGAGAATGAGGTTGGAGATGGCCAGCGCTGGGTCTCAAGGCCCTAAAAAAAATTTGCCCATGATCCTTCTGAAATTTTTCTTCAACCTGCAAACAAAATGGAGATGCCCACTAGGGCTCAGTGCTCTCTCCAGAATCCACAAAAATCACCTGCAATTTTCAGATTTTTTTTCCTACACAAATAAAAGACAGAAACCGCAAAGCATGTATATACAAAAATATGAAATGCCTAGAACCCCAATGAATTAGAAATTTTCTATTTACAAATCTACAATAATATTCTATAGATCTAGCAGATCTGCAGATCAAAGCCCTCTATTAGACAGATTTAAACAAATTTTGCACAATATTTAGAAATAAATTTTAAATTTTAAAGAGGCACAAGCGCAAGAAAAACCGTGTAAGATATTCTATAAAATGACTTCAGAAATTAAAAAGACAGTGGGCTCTTTTAGATTCTGCAAACTGAGAGTCAGTTGGTCCAGCTGAGGAATTCCCCAAACTCCCAAATCTTGAATGATAACTTCTGCACACTTAGATTTGATTGTTAGATTAATAGAGATTTAAAAAGGATCATAAAATCATCAAGAAATAGAGATACCTGCTACTTCTATCAAATGAAAATGATATTCTAAAGACCGAGAAATATGTGCAAGATACTTGTACACATATCAATCCTCAAAGACTATTAACCAACAAATACAAACAAAAACAACAAGTACTAAGAACAATATTATCACATAAATCTGAAAGAGGAACACCACGATCTGAAACCCCAAAGTCTGTTAGCCTCACTCTCTTAAAAATCAATAATAAATCCAATTATTAAATTAAATAAATAAAATCATGAGAATTCTTCAAACTAAAGAGTCTAGTTTGGATGAGAGATTCTCTCCAACTAGCTCTCCTAAGTTAGTGTGTAAGTTGAGAAATTGTCTCAACCAAGTGAGTCTAAGATAGACACACTATTTTAAGACCACTTACTCATGTATTCAAATGTATTATTAAATTATTTGAATAATGAGAATTACATGAGCATGAGAGACCACATGATGGCTTTCTGCCTTTTCCGCCAGTTTAATTTTTGTGTTAATTTGCTGTGCATATGGTTATATGGCTTTGTGGTTCTTCTTCATGTGGTATCAGAGCCAAGTTAACAAAGATGCTAAGGAGACAAGTTGAGTTTCTTGTTGCATTTTAAGGAAACAGAGGCAAAGTCTTCTTGCTAGTGCGAGCTGTTTCGAGCCAAGATTGCTGGTTGTGTGTGTTGTTTACGAGTAGTAACTCCTGTGTAGTGAAATTCGCTGCCCACAAGTGCCACAAAATCATTCTTCTGAACTGTCCATGTTTGTTTCCGCAGAAATGCCTGCACTGTATTTCCTATGCCTGCACCAATAGCTATTGCCAGTTGTGTTGCCTCTTGAATAGTTTTACGACAGTCAACTGCATCACTGACTCGGCGATCTAGAAATATCTAGGTGTTCCTAAATTATGGTGAGTAATGTATTAGCATGTAAAGTTCTGTGGCTGCATAAATTCCTCCTAGAAGGGTACGCTTGGCATACCAGTCAAGATTTGTTGAGCAGTCACCAACAACATGCCAAATTTCATCCATTAAAATAGCCCTTTGCTTAAAGCTTGTTGGAAGATTGGGTAGATTTTCCTGAATGCTTAATGCTTGAGGCCATTTAGAAATGTAGGGGACTTGCATTTCTAGACGAATTCGAATGATTTTGGCTAGGTGATCATGAGGCACCAGATGGGATAGTTCTTCTTCACGGCATTCAATCTCCTCCAGTAGCCTTTGCAGACAAATCATCCATGAAGTACTCAACAAGGGCAGCCTCCTTCCTGGGAAATGAACCCACGATTGAAGGTGAGAGACCCACCTCTCTCGCGCATGCTACCATCGCTTCCTCTATCCATCCCAAATTTGGCACATGTTCAAGCGCCGCTTGCAGAACTCGAGTCTGATCGTCTTTGATGTCATGAGTTGTCTTTTCTCCTCCTTTGTGTGCTTTTCCTGCGAGCCTGTTTGCGTGGGCTTCGGCTTCACATCTTCATGGATCGAAGAAGAGGATGCATCGTCTGAAAGTGCCCTTAAATTGTAGGGCAGTGGCCTATTAATATTTCGTAGAGGAGACTGAGAAGGATGGAAGAGCGGGGGATTATTGAGATCGCGGTGAATTGATGATGAAATTGACAGCCATCGAGTTCTCCAGATCACTCAACAACCAAAACGTGACAAGGCATGGTCAAGATTTGAGTTGCAAAATCACTGAGGAAAAATTCATTCAATAGAAATGCAACTTGGTAAGGTTATAGCTCTACGATTTGGCTTTTCATTAGTTTATGCAAGTCCAGTTCTGTTCAACGTATTGAGTTGAAGGATGTGGGAGCAGAGTATTTATTGGTGAGTTTTAATACTTGTTTTGTTGGTCGATTTGGAAGGGAATATGATGGTAATGGGGTATTTATGGTTGAGCAAGAATCGATCTGATGGGTCATTAAATGCTTGGAATTTGAATTGTTAGATTTCAAAGGGATAGCAATGGAGTTTTTGTATCAGATTGCATACTCTATATTGAATTAAATCTGAATGAAATTGTTCGTATTGAGAGCATGGGAGACTTAGTGAATGCGCCCGACACATTGAAGATCCAATGACATAAGAAAAAGGATTTGTGCATCAGGTGCATTAATTTTTATTTTGGAGAGATACGACACTTTTTTAAATTTGGAGTGATAAGTGAGGATTTTTTAAAAGGAAGCTCATTGTTGTATTTTGAAGAAATTTTTTTAGTAGAGTCTACTTTTGTTTTTGAGGACAAACTGCTTCAAGAATTTGTGAGCTAGGCATTCTCATTGTTTGAGAAATTTCATTCACAATGTTGTGAAGGTGAAGGTTGATGTACTTCCATACTTCAATAAAAATATATCTTTTTGGTGGTGATTGTGTCCTAGATCCACCCAAAATTGAATAAGGGGATCTTAGGTACACCATGTGTATCTTTGTGATGGTGCATGCTACTTGATATTGTTTTTGTTTTGTGTCTAGTTTTGACACTAACTTTCATGTGGTATCCTTCTAATATGGTACAAATGTAGCACACAACAAATTAGCGAATTGCATGCACATAATCACTTAAGTTCATAAGCGCAAAACATCACATCATCGACTTAATAAAAGTAGTGCAACAACATTTCATAATAGCTAATTCACGCCATCAAGTTAAGGACGCTACAAATCAAGCACTTCAAGCCTAATGACATCAACATCATCAACACTTTTTGTATCACTTGCAGATAAACATTTTTTCACTGAATTGTAAGGGTGCATTCTCGATTGAAACCGACACCCAAGCTTTGAATTGATAGGGAATCAATTAAACCAAGTGAATCCATTGTTTTTTAACTGAGTCATTCAAATCATTGTAAGCATTTCTCTTAGGTGCATTTTCGATAGTATTCGAGACCCTTCTTTTGATCAATCAAGAGTGTGAGTTCAAGCAATTGCAAATCTTGCAAGCATAAAGCGAGCGTGAAAGCAAGTGTGTGTGAGTTCAAACAATCAATTGTTAAAACAAGTTCAAGCGAGCGTGCAACAATCAATCAAACATCAAGCGAGCGAGTTCTACAAATCCAGCAAGTATTAAAAGCAAGCGAGCGTGAGTTCCAACAAGTTCACATGGCGAAAAGCATTCAGTTGTTAAAGATTCTTAACAATTTGATCCTCTCAACTACTGAAGACATGGTCCAAATCGACAAAACCACTCTTGCTGACATTCAAGTACATATTCAACATTTACATGGAACGATTGAGTTCCTTAAACTGGAGTCGCAACCGCAGAGAAATGAGTTGCAAAAGAAGCGTGTTGCTTGCAAGTCTTTGACCAATCCAGAGACAGTTGATCATTCGACTTCATTCATCCAATCAGCTTCAAGTGTTGAAGTTGTTCCAGTTCACCTTTCTTCCAAACCCATCATCAAGCCATGGGAAGAAATTCAAAGTAATCGAAATCAACACGGCTTAGGATATGTCAAAGATAACGACAACTTACATATCCCTGATTATTCAAAGCCCATTCAGTTCGTCAGTGCCGGATTACTCGAACAAATCACCTCAGCAAGTTCTCAACAACTTGTAGACAGACGTCAATGCACACAAACTAAAGTTGCCGACAAACAGAAATGCACACAAACTCAAGTTGCAGACAAACCGACATGTTCTCATTGTCAAAAAACCGGTCATCTAGAAGATCAATGTTTTGATCTCCATCCTTGTAGCCATCGCGGCAAGTCAAATCATACATCAGAGAAACGCTGCAACCAATGACAGTCAGCTAGATTGAAGATAAATTATTCATGGATTCATCCCTGGGAATGGTCATCCACAGCCAGAAGATTGTATAAGTTTTACAATCGAATTCACTCACACATATTGCAGCCAACAATCAAATGAAAATTGTACTCTCGTGCAGTTGAACGGGGGAGTACACCGTGAAATAATCCACCTACAGGGGGGGAGTTCAGATATATTTGGAGAAGATTGCCTCTCCTTTCAGCTGACAAAGGGGGGAAAATGTCAATGAAATTGACAAGTGGTTGTCAGACTGAAAGTCTCGACAACATCAATGAAGTAGCCAACGGGCATCTTCATCAGCCAGTGGGCAATCATCATCAGCAAATACGCCAATGGGCGTTCATCAATTTGTGTCAGTGGACACCAGATGTTTTCAAGCAAAGGACAGTTGGATCCTTTTGTGGCTTGGCACATGATGGAGTTGTCAAGCGACATTCAGAGATGAATCAGTCATGTAGCTGATTCATGGTCTCTTCATATTGTAGTTTCTTCAACATCCAACTTTGGCGGTTTTTCAGGAAAATGTTTTTTGATGATCAACTTGAGAACCTGGAAGATGGTTCCTTGTTCGTTTTGGATTTATCATTGGGGGGAATGTTAGCCTCACTCTCTTAAAACTCAATAATAAATCCAATTATTAAATTAAATAAATAAAATCATGAGAATTCCTCAAACTAAGGAATCTAGTTTGGATGAGAGATTCTCTCCAACTAGCTCTCCTAAATTAGTGTGTAAATTGAAAAATTGTCTCAACCAAGTGAGTCTAAGATAGACGCACTATCTTAAGACCACTTACTCATGTATTTAAATGTATTATTAAATTATTTGAATAATGAGAATTACATGAGCATGAGAGACCACATGATGGCTCTCTGCCTTTTCCGCCAGTTTCATTTTTGTGTGTTAATTTGCTGTGCATATGGTTATATGGCTTTGTGATTCTTCTTCAAAGTCTTTGCGTTTTATTAACCAGAAAAAGTTACAAGAGCTTTCTTAGAGGAAGTACAGATTCAAAAATCGGATCCAAATAATGGAGAGAGACCTCTCATTTATAGAAAAATTCTCCAATGGCTAGTTGGCTTGATCCCCGTCAAAGAAATCTCAACCGTTGATGAAGATCAAATGATCTTTTAATCACCACTGTTGAAATAAAGTTACTTTTTGAGGAAATTTGAATTTCACTTTTAATTAACTCAAAAATGATTATTTTGAGTTAATTCTCTCTAAAAGTTGACTTTGACTTAACTACTATGGCCCAATGGTTCAAAATATCTTGAAATTTTCAATATTCCCTTGGTTGGGGACCTTAAAAAGTTAAAAACTTTAAACCTACAAATTTTAAATGTTGAAGAATTTAATTTTTCCTAG